>CM038217.1:185647543-185870088 GCA_021442155.1 Cymbidium sinense
CCACCATAGGCCAAATTGATTGAAACCATTAATCAAAATAAATTCATGATCAATTATTGGACCTGACCAAGTCATCATTTGAGCCAAACCTAGCCCAATTGTCCACTTGACCAAAGATGACCTAAAAAGTCAAAATTTGTCAAATCTTGATCTAAGCCAAATTGATTGCAACCAATGGGTCAAATACATCTTGAATCTTATTGAACCAAGCCTTAATTGGTCAACTCAAATAGGCCAATTGACCATGACCCAACTTGACCTAAAGATCAAATCAACTTGAAACTCAAACCAAACCAAAAGTGATCAAAACCAAAGCGTGCAAAACATTTCAAATGATAAACCAAGACTAAACCAACCCATGACCTAACCTAATTTTACCATTTTACCTAGGTCAAAGGGTAACCTATGGTCAATTCACTTTGATCATATTCTAACTCAAAACCACTTGGCATTCTCCTTGGACCATTTGAATCCAAGAGGTGGTGATGACCCAATGGGTTTGGGTCATCCAAACCCAACCCAAAGCCAAAATTGACCACTTATCAAATTTCTCCCTTGGATCACCTCCAATCATCTTAACATGTTAACCATTTCCTCTACCAAAATAGAACCACATGGCACTCAACACCTAAACACACATTCCATCTCATCATTTGATAAAATGACAAGAGACTCAGAGAACCTATGGAAAGATTCTCCAAGTTTTTTCAAGCACTCTCAAGCTCATTGAAATTCCCATTCTTGGTTTTGCCAAGCTAAAATAGAAGAGGTGAGGAGATTTCAAACTCACTCAATACCAACAAGTTCAATTCTTTAAGCACCATCAAGGCACTAAGTGAGCTCATCAGCAAATCTCTCAAGCATCCAAAATAAGAAATTACCAAAGTCAAGCCATTGAAGCAAGATTTGGTCAATTGAAAGATCCATTGCAAATTGAACCATCAAACCTTCAACAAAGCTTCATCTCCACTAGATGAAGCTACCTCAATGGTTGGAAGCACCGGTGATAGCCTCCGGTGATGTATGAATCAAAACCGAGCTCCCATTGAAAAATCTTTGGTCTTTTGTAAAGGGAAGTGTAATCTCATTGAATTTTCACTATTGGATGTGCTTCTCCTTGCTTCTTGATGGTGTGGGTTGAATGCTAGCCCAATCCAAGCTCAAGTGAGCTCAGATCAAGCCATGGAGGATGGACGGTCTCCATTTCCGTAGGCGAGGGCAAGGATGAGTCATGGACCGTCCATCCCGCGCATCATGGATGGACAATCCTGATTAAAACATGTTATATCTGTTGATTAATCCTTTAGATCCATGAATTTTATCTGATCGATGGACATGAAGAAAGTGCGTATGCTTCTACACATAGGATTTAAAAACTTAAATAACCAATCCCACCACACCACATGGAAAGCACATGTGCGTGGCCAGTATCATGAGAGATTAGTATATAATTACTATTTAATTATAAATCACAAAACTTCTAAAATTAATTAAATGTAGAAAAATCAAAAAAAATGCAAACTTAACTTCATTTTAAAGATAATTCAAAGGGGAATCCAATAAAATTGCTTCTAATTGATTTTGAGTAGTGGATTTTTCTTAATTAGGGTTTAATTAAAAATTTAATAACCTTAATTACTCCCTGATTATTTCATTAATTAATTATCTATATATTTTGGGATGACCTCTACCTCTAATTTTCTTGAATTTATTAATAATTAGAAAATAATTAATGAATCCCTAATCACCCTCTAATATAAAATTAAACATGGAAGAGTTTAATCACTTTAAGATAATTAAATAATGTTTAAGTGAGGAGGAGGTTTATGGAATGGGTTTGGGGTATTTTCCTAATATTCCCTAAATCCCCTTTCTTCCTTAATCCAAACCTAATTAATGACTAATCCACTAATGATCTACTTTAAGCAATCAAATTTTCAAAAATCTGATTTTAATCAATCTCCTTTTGGGTAGATCCTTAGGTGTTCAAAACTAAGTGGGAAATCATTTCCAACTCACATGTGTGGGAAGGTTATGAAAGTACTTAATTAAACCCTTTAGCTTAATTAATCAATATTATGAGCCAATTGTATTAGGACCCTTTCTTTCTTAGGTGCATTGCTAATTTAAATTTCATGTGATTGCATATCATATGTTGGCTCACTATTGTTTGAATAATTATGTTAAAGTGGTGTAGGTAGGGGTAATTAATGAACTTAATTCACACCTTAACCTAAATAAAATATAAAATCAATCTAATGGTTCTAAAACTAAACTAAATTAACTCACACATGGGAGAAATGGGTTAGGACCAGCAAACTCTTTTCATATTTCCTAAATCAAATCAAACTCAAAAAAAATCCCTTTAAAGAAATTTTGATTCACTTTAAATAATCTTATTTCATAGGCTTTTCTTTAGGAATTAATTAGGGTGAATGAAGTTACATGCTTACATCACTTTATTTCTTTCCAAGCATGCTAAATGTTGTATGACATATAAAATCATGCATTCATATCTATTGAAAAATCAAAATTAAGATTGCATGTTTTGGCTAAAGTAAGAATATGAGTGGCTATTATCATTATTAAATCAAAAAAAAAACTTTTTCAAAATCTATAAATAAAAAATTATAAATGAAGGTATGCTACTTATAAATACTTATAAGCTTGCATGTGATTATAAATAAAATGTGTTATGTGCTTTCTTCTTTCTCTTAACATAGATTTGAATAGGATTTGCAAAGTGTATAGTTCATTTGAAAAGAACATAACACTTACTTAAATCTATTTCTATACACTTTTATGTCATGGCTTAAGAAGAATCTTCACATTGCACATGTAAATTAAATAACCAAAATAAAACAAACAAACATAAACCTTTTTGGATGAATCTTCTTCCATTTATTTTCTTTTCGTACATGCACATATATTTAAGAAAAGTGGTATGCTAGCCTGGACATCCCAGGGTTACGGCTTTAAGTAGCCTAAGAAGGTCATGGCCATACCTGTAAAATATATATATTGATTAATGGATAAAAATCCCTACTTAATAAAATCATCATCATGAAACATCCAAATTTTCTTAAACAACATCTCTTGCATTCATCATTAAGGTGTACTAAATACTTGCATTTGTATGTAGATATACTTAGGATTTGTTCATATGCATGATACACATGTTGGAAAGAAATAAATGATTGTGTTTTATGTGATTAATTCACCTTAATTAATCTTAAAATGTCTTTCTTATTGAATAGGTTTATTTAGAGTAAATCTAAACTTAGGATTAATTAAAACACATAATAAAATATTCACTAAAGAAAAATCACTAATGAATCTACCTTAGAAATTACTTAAGGTATGGAGGAAAGAGAAAGGAAAGAGAAGTTGTCTTCTATTTTCTTCTCTTTACAACCTTTAGTAATTAAAAATAGGTTCATTCAAACCAAATCAAATCATCAAATAAAATTAACAAATCAACTAAATCACTTAAATGAACTACCCTCTAAGTTGAACCTTTTCACACTTAGAAAATCTTAACCTTAAAGCTAGCTAAGACATACCACAAAATCTGCACACACATTAGGCTAAGTCACCATTTCTAGCTCTATGTTAGAGGTGCATGGTTTGATGCATTTGTCTTGTGATGTAATGTTTTATTGATGTTAGGGTGTATGTGTATGGATGATAGGATGATCTTAGTTTAATCATTATCTTACGTAGAGATTGTACTTAGAAGGCTATAATAAAAATATAAATGCCTTTGATGTGTAGGTTGCTTCTTCCCCTAAGCATAATCCAAAATAGGTCATGTGGACTTGGTTACCCATGTATGGGGTGCTAAGTCCAATTTATTCATATAAATGTTTGGGATGTGTGGTGTGTTTAGCTAATCTCTATTTTACAGGTTTTAGTTAGATTTAATTTTCCCATTTTCTTGTAATTTTGCAATTAGATTTGAATGAATGTTATGGGGATTAGGATGAACATTGGTCATAAGACTATATCTTATGCACCATGTGAAGCCTTTGCAACCACATTCAACCAAAAAAAGAAAGAAAGAAGAAAGAAAACATGAAGAAAGAAGAAATGAAGAATGAAGAATGAAGACCCCCATAACATAAATTCCTTCTAAATTGTAATTCATTTGTAATGTTGTATAAGGGTAGAGACTACCACATTTTTTTCGAGTTTGTGCGGTGGAGCCCGACCACAAAAGGCCTTTATTCTTTTGCGCTAGCTTTATAAAATTATTTGATGTTTGTTTAGCTTGTGCATTAAGATACATGTTTTCTAGTTTCTTCCTTGCTTTGATGAATGGCCTAGATGCGATTAGGCTCTTAGGAAAAATAAATTTTTATAATTAATCAACTCAAAATTAAAATTAATAACTCATAACCTCACCTAAAGCCTAGGTTATAAATCAAGATAAAAGATTTAGCAACCCCTTAGGATGTTGTATGTTTCACATCATGCATAAAAAGCATCTTGCTTCACTCTTGCTTATGGAGGGCTTCCACCTTTGACAGGGAACTTGACCTTTGAGAGCCATGGTGGAAACACCTCCTTCTTCTGATTTTGGCCCATAATTTCTCATGCATTAGGCATATGAATCCCCTTGTCAAATTAATTGTCCAAAAATAAAATAAAACTTAACAAAATTTGCATTAGATTTAAGTCATTATTCATGCCCTACATGATCTAGTCTCTTAGGGAGTGTGTTTAAGGACTTAGTCTCTTTCTAAATAAATAACAACTTAGCTATCTTGTAAATGCATATGAGATGCCTACATGTATTTAAAATTGTAGGAGGAGTTAGTTGGCGGCGGTGTTTAAGTCCAACAATCAAATTGGCTTATCCTCTCTTGTGGAGGTAAACCATATGCCCATTTTGCCTTAGATTTAGGTCATGCTTTGGCCCTCGCCAAAGCTCTCCCTAGATTTAGGTTCGAGGTTGTGTTTCTCTTTGGGCTACAAGCATAAATCCTCACCTCTTAGGCATTTTCCATGATCTTGTATGTGGAATTGTAAGTCCTAGATTTCTAATAAAATTCAACTCAAACAAATAATTCTCTTCAAATTCAAAAATATAAGCCCAACCATAGGATAGTTTGGGATGCTCACTAGGTTTCTAGCATCATGAGCATCCCTACTTATCTCCCTTTGGTTTGATAATAACTCCTCTTGATCAATCCCACTTGATCTTCCAAAATAACCAATTGATTGATAGTCCTATCTTTGAAATCTTTGGAGACAACGATCATTTACCTTAATCAAAAGTATTCTTAAAGAATCTCATTCCTTAAGATGTAATTAACTATGGGGCTTGCCTCCATGAGAACTTAATGAACTTGGTTTAAAATAAACCTTTACTTTTTCCATGTAAAATGGGAAGAATCTCTAGTACATTCAAGACATTGTCCTTAGAGTTATTAGGTGATTAGGTCCACTGTAGGATGATGACTTCTATCTCTCGAGATAGTATATCATTCCTCAATGTCATACCCAATCACCTTAATAAGAACATCTGCGAATCTATGTGGTGCTCAACAAGGTGTGTATTTTGTCTTCATTTATTTTTTTGAAGATAGATGACGATGAAAATATTTCACCATAGATTTTTCTGGCAATGCTACTGGGGATTGTTCCTCTCTTCCTCTAGTGGGTTTGTATTTTGTATGAACCCAAGACTATCTTTCTCTTCCATTAGCACTTATTTTATTATTCTTGAGCTAGTCAAAACATCCTCTAGGTTTTAGGACCTCACTGTAGGTCTTAAAACCCTATTTTCCCCAAGGTGTGAAAATAAAATTTAATATAAAGAAATAATTAAAGACTCCTTCTTACCATTTCTATGGTAAGGTAAGGTTCATTACAAAATAAAGAAAATAAATCCTTTATAAAACATCAATTTCCAAAAGCACTTTTCAAAATGCACATAATAAAATACTTGCACAAAATTTTCATGAATCAACCTCATCTAACAATCTTCATGATTGCTATATGGATCTTCTCAAAAAAAAAATCTAAATTATATTTTCAAAAGCATAAATGAACACCCTCATTTATTGAATGAACATTTCATTTTCAAAAATCAAAATCAACAATCATATTTTCAAAAAGCACAAATGAACATCCTCATTCAATTTATTGAATGAAGATTTCACTTTCAAAAAAAATTAACAATCATCTTTTCAAAATAAAATCAACAATCATCTTTTCAAAAATAAAATCCAAAATCATATTTCCAAAAAGCACAAATGAACATCCTCATTCAATTTATTTAATGAAGATTTCATTTTCAAAACAAAATTAACAATCATCATTTCAAAATAAAATCAATAATCATCTTTTCCAAAACAAAATCAATAATCATCTTTTTAAAAATAAAACACATTTGCATCTTTCATTTAGCATACCCAAATTTGCTAAGTGAAGATCCTCTTTTCAAAATCAAAATCAAAACATCAAAATCAAAAACACATTTGAACTTTATTTAGTATACACAAATTTTCTAAGTAAAGTTTTCATTTTTCAAAAATCAAAACATTAAAATCAAAACACATTTGGATTCTTCATTTACATACCCAAATTTGCTAAGTGAAGATCCTCTTTTCAAAAATCAAAATATCAAAACATGAAATATATTTGGATCCTTCATTTAACATACATAAATTTGCTAAATGAAGATCCTCTTTTCAAAATAAAAAATCAAACAACATTTGGATCTTTCATTTAGCATACCCAAATTTGCTAAGTGAACAAAAATCAAAATCACAAAAAATCAAACACACTTGGATTCTTCATTTAGCATACCCAAATTTGCTAAGTAAAGATCCTCTTTTCAAAAATCAAAACATCAAAATCAAAAAAATACATTTGAACCTTATTTAGCATACACAAACTTGCTAAGTAAGGTTCTCATTTTCAAAAATTCAAAATCCCAAAAAAAAGTCAAAACACACATGGATCCTTTATTTAGCATACCTAAATTTGCTAAGTAAAGAATCCTCTTTCAAAATCAAAATAAAACACATTTGGATTTCTTTAAGTAAAGAATCCAAAAATCAAAACAAAACACATTTGGGTCATTTATTTAGCATACCCAAATTTACTAAGTAAAGATCCTCTTTTCAAAAATAACAAAATATTTGGATTCTTCATTTAGCATACCCAAATTTTCTAAGTAAATATTCCATTTTCAAATTGACTCATAATTTACAAATAAGCAAAAAAAAGAAGAAAATTGTTTTCAAACACCTCACCAAGCATACCCAAATTTGCTAAGTGAGTAAATTCTAAAGTCACAAATCAAAACAAAATCAATTGACCCTGTACTTTAACATACTCAAATTTGTTAAATGAAGGGTCCCCAAACAATCAAAAATCAAATTCAAATATGAACCAATGGAAGAATCAATCTTCAAAATATTTTAACTCATTTTCAATATACACAAATTTGTTGAAATGGATCCTAAATTCAAAAATCTCTCCTCCAATTCTAAACTCAAAATATCTCTCCAAATTCAAAGAGCCTCACTTAACATATCCAAATTGTTGAGTGTGGGTTCAAATTCTAAAAAAAAAATTAAAACAAAAATCTAATTCGAACTCATTTTCAAAATTGTAGAATTTCAACCTGCTTAGTTTTCAAGTTCAATTCCCAATTCTAAATGGCGCTGTAAGTACATGTTTACTTTTTTTTTGGGATGGATTTGGCCTTGATCACCCCCTCCCTGACCGCCCCACTCATTCATTTTGAGATTTGAGGGTTTAGGATCACTTATAATGGGACCACCCTCACAACCATCGATAGAAGTATAGTAACCGAGCAGAAGCCGGTCATTCACATAGAGATGTCATCAAACTCAGAGTTTTCTTCACTAAAGTGGAAGGTTGTGGTAGTTCTTGCAGCAGTAGCAGTTACAATGCTGTGTTCGGTTCTCCTTCTGCCCCAAGAGTACGCTCACTGGCTCCTTCCAAGGCTACCTATCTTCTGAGATAGTCTCCCCCACCTATGAGGTAGAGTATTGTTCTCATGCTGCTCCTCCTAGTAGGACCCAGCAGCACAACCGATGCCGCAAGATCAAGTGGCATCATGACTGCATAGCTAAGGAGATAAAGGCAATTTTTCAGTCTGCAGTAGAGGAGTTTCCTAGGATAGTCTCTTCGCTCATCATAGAGAATAAGTTTCACCCCCTCTATGGATCTAATGGAGAAGAAGATATAAGGAGGGTCTCAATTTTGCCTCCACCTGTAGTTCACTTTGAGGCTCCTACTAGAGATAGGAGAAGGTTGTATGCTGGCCTTAAATTAGTTCTGTGCTGAGTAGACGGGGCTTACGGATGGTCAAAGTCTGGGGCTTAGTTTGATTTACTTTCTATCATCCCTCACAGTGTAGGGGAGCACATTAGATAGAAGAGAGCCAGGGAGGTCCAAGTATCACAGTGTTACTACCAAGAGAGGAGGTATAACAAAATACCTCATAGACTCCCAATCACTTACCCCTTATCGATCATACTGATAGCATTGTATTGATGCATCCTACCCACCATAGGAGAGGAGCTCCTATATAGAGAGAGTCGGTGCCTCCACACCGCCTACTCCACCCATCTCTAAGTTCCATCATCCACTGTTCCAAAAGCCATGAAGGCAGCATCTAGGGAAAAGAGAGCCCCACTAGTGATCTGGTTATGACCAAGAGATACCATTCCATCTACACCACTGACTGAGGCGAGGCCAAGCTCTCCTGCTCAACCTCCTGCCCTAATTATGGTGAAGTGGGAATGGTGACCTCAGAGCATTGTAGTTATGCCATCACCACCACCACCGTAGTAGAGCATGGAGTTAGTAGCAGTCAAGGGAGGAGGAGACAATACCATTATTCCCATGGCCATAGATCATCCAAGGAGTACTACTCCACCCAGATCCAATGACAGTCAGGAGCATCTTTCATCTAGTGAGCATAGTCCTCACAAGGTTAGCTCTCTAGTAGCAACAAAGGTTAGATGTCTTTTTATTCGTGACAGTGATCCCACCACTGGTCAGCCATGATTATTTGTGCCTGCATAGTTGGACCATTCCCTCAATGATATTGTAGCATAATATCTAGTGCAAAAAAGGAGATCCTAAAATATGATTGGTCCGACTTAGAGGTGGAGAAGGTCAGTTTTAACCCTAATTAAGATGATTTGTTAGAGGATTCAGTAGGAGTGCTCATGATTGATACCAGGGGTTCCCTCCTTCATGATCAGAGTTTAAGGCGAATCAGATGACACTCTCATTCACCCAACACCTCTTTCAATAACTAAAGTAAAAGGATGAACAAATTGATATGATGGGAATGAGGCTTGAAGATTTGTTAGCAAAAGTTTTGGCACATCATAACCAAGCATGGGCAGTGCATCCTACTATTGCAGAGACTGGTCAACCTGAATTGTTGCATGTCTTGGACCAAGTCATGACTTCACCTCCAGTAGAGCAGGGCAGCACTAGCTTGTATAAGAAGGTAGTAGATAGTACCTCCATACAAGAAAAGGACATTAAACTCATGGTTGAGCAACAAGTGAGAGAAGCACAAGCTCGAGGAGGATCATCGCCAAAGGGTAGACCCTACCGGAGGAATTTGATGTCATCTAATATCCTAAGGGTTTTGTCCCACCTTCTTTCAAGAGTTGATGGCTTCAGAGTACATAGCACCGCACTAAATGTTATTGCAATGCTGGTGGCAACAATGTGTTACTATTCTATCTTTTTGTAAGTAGCTTAGCTGGCATAGCCTTCGATTGGTATACTAAACTCCCCAACAGTTCAGTGAAGACTTTTGCTGAGATGGAGTAACTCTTCATTAAGAGGTTTGCTGGAACTCAGCAAAGGGTGATTGTAAGTGATCTCGTTTTGGCTCAACAACACCTTGGTGAGTTCTTTGTTTATCATATTCTCAGATGGAATAATTTGAGTACAAAATGCAAACCGTAGATGTCTGAACAGCATGCCATTGAAATTCTACTAAAGAATATTCATGGCCCGGTCGCCTTCATGCTCAAAGGTTTTACCATCAAGACAGTTGAGAAGCTAATCAACAAGGCAGCTAACTTACAAGGATAAGCCAAATAGTTACCTTCTTCGGATCAATCAATAAAGCTGAAGCCGCAGAAAGCTTATGAGAAGAAACTAGGGGCAGTGATAATAGTAGACATGGGTAAGCAGTCGACCAGAGAGCAATATGAGAGACCTCAAGCTCCATAGTCATCACTTTCACCTCCTCTACCACTACCTAGGCCATCTTGCTGGCCGCCACAGCAACCTCCATGGCCTTCACCACCTCCTCCTCAGCCATATTCACAGCAATGATACACATACCCATTGTTAGGTAGCTACCATCCACCTACTCTTTTGGATAAACTAAATAAACCTTATACATTTAAGAGAAAGGTAGTTAGGAAAATCTTTAAGAATCTCTTAAAGAAACCAAACTTTCAACTACCTGAGCCTAAGAAGCCGGAGGTAGTGGATAGAAGCAATGATCCTAACTTTTGCCCCTACCACCGCATGCTAGGCCATATTTTAGAGGATTTTTTTGCATTCAATGACTGGCTTGAGCATAGCTACAAGACAGGTGCCATAGTTATCCCAAAGGAATACTTAGTGGAATAAACATCCAATTTTTTAGAGTAATCCTAGGGGATACATGCGATCCTCTCAAAACCAAAGAAGGTTGGGATATATCCTTATCCCAAACCTCTAGAAAGACTGTTTCAAAATTAAGAAAATTTTCTTTCTGTGTGCGTGAGGCTCAAACCTCCAACATCAAGAAGGTTTGCAAGAAAGACAACTGGGAAATGGGGAGTCAGAGTAGAGCAGTAGCCCACACTAGTTAGGGATAGCCAAGTAGCACAACCACCGATCGAGCCCAATCTCCATTCCCTGTTGCAACTAATGCTTCAGCCGACACTTCTACTTCAACTAGCTAATCTTCTAGTAGATATCTTGTATCAAGATCAAATCCCTCACCCCACTTACTTTACTATATTTCTACTATATACCTCTTTCAAAATCAAAGAAATTGAGGAATAAAGCTAGTTTGAATTACATGTCACTTAATGGGTTGTCTAACTCTACTCTAGAAAACTCTCCAAGTCTAAATAATAATTATAACAACTCATCTTCCTCTTTTGATTTAGAGATGGACTTTCCTTCTCAATAATGGGTTCACCTCTTGAGATAGATTTAGAATCATCTGATTTTGAGGGTCCTATAGGAGAAGCTATAGGTGAGCCTAACGAGTAAGTAAAATCTTCCACTAAACTATCACAAGAGATCACTAAAGTTAACCTCTGTAGTGGCAAGGTTCTACCTCATAGGGCAGCACCTTAAGATAAGGGGAAACAAGTTATTAGTTCAGATGATCGAGAAGCCCCTCCACATGATACTCCACCCTTAGATATGTTTGTTGAGCATCAACGCATAATGGATTACAATGTCCTCTCTCACCTAAGAAAGTTTCCATCTAAGTTAAGCATATATGATGCTATGGTGAAAATATATCATGCCTTCATCTATCCCTTTAGAAGGGATAAATGAAAACATAAATATTCCACCTTTGTTGGGACACCAGATCAGATGTTCTTATTAAGGTGATCTACATAAGAAAAGGTGTACTATCTTGAAAGATAGAAGTCACCACCCTATAATGGACCTAATCACCTAAATAAAGACTCCTAAGGACTATGGGTATTTGTATGTACCAGAGATTCTTCCCCTACTTTACATGGAAAAGTAAAGCAAGATTTATTTTAAAGGTTGTTCTCCTACAAGCCCCATAGTTAATTACATCCAAATGAACAGGATTCCTTAAGAATACTCTCAATTAAGGTAAATGATCATTATCTCCAAAGATTTCAAAGATAGGATTATCAATCAATTGGTTTATGTTTAGAAGATCAAGTGGGATTAATCAAGAGGAAGGAGTTATTATCGAAGCCAAAGGAAGATAATACTTATGATACTAGGAAACCTAGTAAGCATCCCAAACTATCCTATGGTTGGGCTTTATATTTTTAAAGTTGAGGGGAATTAGTTGTTTAAGTTGAATTTTTGTTAGAAATCTTGGACTTACAATTCCACGACACTAGATCGTGAAAATGCCTAAGACGTGAGAATTTATGCTTGTAGATTGCAAAAGAAAGTAGCAACCTCTGAACCTAAATCTAGGGAGCTTTGGCGAGGGCCAAAGAATGACCTAAATCTAAGGCAAAAATGTGTATTTGATTTACCTCCATAAGAGAGGATAAACTACCAGACTATTTGGACTTACAATCGCCTGGGTGTGGCTGTCAACTAACTCATCCTATGATTTTAAATACATGTAAGCAAATCATATGCTTTTGCAAGATAGCTCAACTGTTATTTATTTAGAAAGAGACTAAGTCCTTAAACACACTCCCTAAGAGACTAGATCATGTAGGGTATGATTTAATGACTTAAATCTAAATGCAAACTTTGTTACATTTTATTTTTATTTTAGACTATTGATTTGACATAGTGGATTCATATGCCTAATGCATGTGAAATTGGATTATGGGCCAAAATTAAGAGAAAGGATGTGTTTTCACCATGGTTCTCAAAGGTCAAAGTTCTCTGCAAGGGAGGAATCCTCTAAATCAAGAGTGTAATAATATTTTTATGATGTGAGAAAGAAAATACAACATCCTAAGGGTTGCTAATTCTTTTATCTTGATTTTATAACCTAGGCTTTAGGTGAGGTTATGAGTTATTTAATTTTTAGTTTTGAGTTGTTTAATTGGATAAAAAATTTATTTTTCTAAGAGCTTAATCGTCATCCAAGCTATACATCAAAGCAAGAAAGAAACTAGGGAAAGGATGCCATCTTAATTCACATGTTAAACAAACATCAATCAATTTGTAAAATTAGCGCAAAAGAATAAGAGGCCATTTGTAGCTGGGCTCCACCACGCAAACTTGAAAACAAATTGGGTAGTCGAGCTCTACCCTTATACAACTCGGATTACAAATGAATTAATTACAAAAATGAATTCATGTTATGGGGGTCTTCATTCTTCATTATTCTTTCATTTAGTTCTTCTTCTTCTTTCTTCTTTCTTATTTTTCTTCTTTTGGTTGGGATGTGGTTGTTCAAAGGCTTCATGGTACATAATAGTCTTATGACCAATGTTCATCCTAATCTCCCATAACAATCATTCCAAATCCTAATTATGAAATCACATAAAAATGAAAAAAGTAAATCTAACTAACACCTATAAAATAGAGACTAGCTAAAAAAAACCAAACAATCCCAAGCATGTATTTTGGATAAATTAGACTTAACACCCCACACATGGGTAACCAAGTCCACTTTATTTGGATTATGCTTAGGTAAACAAAGCATATAAAAGCATTTATATTTTTATTACAACATCCTTAAGCATAATCTCCTCATAAGATAATGATTATAAGATCTACCATTCGTTTGTACTTACACCTAATATCTAGACTAAAACATCACATCATAAAGCAAACATCAAACAATGCAATGCCCCAACATAGACTAGAAATGATGACTTAGCTAATGTGTGTGCTATTTAAGGTTTGTGTAGTATAGCTAATAGGAAGTTTTCTAAGTGAAAATGTTCAACTTAGAGGGTAGTTTTATTTAAGTTATTTAGTTGATTTGGTTGATTTTATTTTGTGATTTGATTAAGCTTGAATGAACCTACAATTAATTACTAAGTGAGGTAAAGAGAGAAAAAGAAACGAGAACTTCTCTTTCCTCCCCACCTTAAGTAATTTCTAAGGTAGATTCATTAATGACTTTTTAGTTTAGTGAATGTTTTACTATATGTTTAGTTAATCCTAAGTTTAGATTTCCCTAAATAAACCTATTCAAAGAGAAAGGTATGTTAAGATTAAGTAAAGTGAATTACTATCACAAAACACACATTTTATTTTCCCATGTGTAACATGCATATGGATGAGCCCTAAGCATATCATATACATGCAAGTGGAAATGTTAGAACACCTTAATGATGAATGCAAAGGAATGTTACTTAAGAAAATTTGGATGCTTCATGCATGCATGATTTTGTTAAGAAAAGAGGGATTCTTTTATCCATTATTCATATGCACATTTACTTGTGAAAGGCATAAGTGAGTAATGATTATTATTTTCTACACCAGGTGTAAAATATAAGACCTACTAATACAAAAAATCCTGTGAAGTCCAAACTAATATACCACTTTCCTTAAATACATGTGCATGTACAAAGGCAAATGAATGGAAAAAGAATCATACAAAAAGGTTTGTGTTTGTTTATTTTGTTGGTTGTTTAATTTATGTGTGAAAGTATGAATATCCCTCTTAGTTGATGACAGAGAATAGAATGAATTTAAGCAAGTGTTAGTTCTTTTCAAATGAACTATGCACTTTGCAACCTATTCAAAACTATGTTAAAAGAGAAGAAGAAAAGTCACACAATGCACACCTTATATTATACTAACATGTGCTTATAAATAATTATAAGTAGCACCTTCAGTTGTAAATATAAATTTTGAAAAATAATTTTAGATATAGTAATGATAATAGCCAATCATATTCTTACTTTAGCCAAAACATGCAATTTGATATAAAGGAAACATTTCATTTAAATTTGATTTTTTTAAAAGGCATGAATGCATGATTTTCATATGACATACACATTTAGCATGCTAGGAAAGAAATAAACTGATGAAAGCATGTAAATTCATTCACCCTAATTAATTCCTAAAGACAATCCTATAGAATAATTTGGTTTGATTTTAGGAAATGTGAAAAAGTTTTCTGGTCCTAACCCATCTCCCACATGTGTATTTTATTTTAGTTTAATTTCAAAACCATTAGATTGATTTTATATTTTGTTTAGGTTAAGGTGTACATTAAGCCCATTAATTACCCTTACCTACCACTTTAACATATGTAACCAAATAATTATGAGCCAATGTACATAAAACTACAAGGAATTTAAATGAATGCACCTAAGAAATACCTAATACATTTGGCTTAATGATTAATTAAGCTAAAGGGTTTAATTTAAGCACTTTCATAACCCTTCCCACACATATGGGTTAGATATGATTTCTTTAAGCTGGTTATTGAACACCTAAGTAATCTACCCAAGAAGGAATTGATTAAGTTCAGATTGATTTGATTTTAAAATTTTGATTAATTAAACCATTTAATTAAGTGATTAAACTATTTAATTAATTTTCACCTTAATTAGATTTTTATCCAAATGAAATAAACTTAAGGGAAAAGATTTGGGAGAGGGCTCCTAATCTCATCACCTATTTCCATTCACTATTCTAAGGTAATTAGCAAACCTAATTAATGAATTTATCATTATTTAATAGATTAATTAATTATTTAATTAATTAGGAGAGTAATTAGGAATGAATCAAGCAACTACCCTAATTAAACCATTAATAAATTCCAAAAAAATTAGGGAGGCTATGAGCATTTTTTTGGCTTATTGATTTTGATCCAAAAATAAACCAAACCGTTATTTTGAAAACCAAACCACCAAATTAGCCCAAAATATATAATAATAAATAAACAATTATAGTTTTTATTATTTTTTTAAAAGGTTACTATGAGAAGATATTACTTTACTTAGCAATCACCTTGATAATAGCATAAAAAAAAGGTAAACCAACAGGAAATGAAATAGCATGATAACTGAAAGTCTAAAAGATCCAAGAGAAATGAAAAAGTAGCCATCAAATATTGCTCACCCAGTAAATCAAACATTCAAACCATCAACAAAATTTCAACAAGGAAGGAGTACAATTAGGGTAGATGTAGGCTATCGCTATGCATCCGCTACAAAAAAAATAAAAAGGAAGGAGAAATCACAAGAAATAGAAAGTGACGAGCGGAAAGCCCAAAAGATTAGAGATTAAGAAGGGAATGTTAATAATGCCTTATGCCCTAGTGAGACTCGAGACTCTCCATCCTCAAGAAGTGTAATATCAAAACCCATAAGAGTCGAGAATGAACACTCAATTAAGCATCTCTAAGTAAATCATCTAGACGATTAAACTTTAGGAAGTCGAGTAATAATATAATCTAAATAAATTATTTTAACCGTAAAACCAAAATTTAATAACTTAAAACTGAACCAAAACCATAAAACCGATTAACCCAATTTCAACCAAAAAACTAAATTGAAAAAAAATCAAACCAAACACCAATAACATCATTCATTTTTTCCTTAAAAATGCACATTGGGAGTGAAGTCATCCCACTAATAAATATGACGAGTTTGGAATTAATCAGTAGAGTAATTAGGGAGTAATTAACATAATACATTCCCAATAAAATCCAAATTACATGAAATTTACTATTCAAAATCAATTAAACTTAATTTTATATTATTTCCCTTTGAAATATCTTCAAAATGCATTTAAGTTTATATTTTTTTGATTTTTCTACATTTAATTATGTATTTTAAAAGATTTTATGATTAAAACTTAATTAAATAGGCTAATTATATAACTAATGTTGTCGACGCCATGTGGACTGTAGACGTGATGCGCGCTTTTCATGTGGTGTGACAGGATTGATTGTTTAAGTTATCACATCAGCTATATAATCACTACGGTACACGCTTCATGGATCAAGATCAATCGAGATTAATCGCGATAAAGGGATTAAAATGCATATCTAATGTGGATTAATCAGGACCATCCATCCAAAACATGTGGGATGGATGGTCCATGATTCATCACTGAGCTCGCCTATGGGAGAGGGCAACCGTCCACCCCTTAGGGCTTGATCCAAGCTTTATTGAGCTCAGATTAAGCTAAAATTTAACCCACACCATCATCATGCAAGGAGATGAAGATCTAACTATCAAAATGCAATGGGGTGAAAGTTTCTTTCACAAAGGACCAAGAACTCCTACGCCTAAGCTCGATTTTGATCCATACCTCATTGGAGGCTATCACTCCCAACCAGAGGTAGTTCTGTGGGAGATGAAGCCCAAGCTTCGGGATGAAGTGGATTGCTCAATTGGCCAAATTCCTCCTCCTAGGCTTTGGTTTAGCTCCCACCTCCCTCGCCTTGGAAGCTTGGAAGAAGCTTTGGATCAACTGACAGTCCTCTAAGGGTGCGAGATTGCAAAGTTGAGTTGGATGACTTGGAAAATTGCTTGAGCTCCCCTATTTTCAGCTTGAAGAAACCAAGAATGGAGAAATTGAATTAGCTTTAAGAAGCTTAGAGGAGCTTGGGAATGCTTACTCTGGCTTCCTATCACTCAATTAAATGCAAGTCAATTAAGTTCAAGTGAAATTAGGAGGAGTATATCTCCCCTAGAAGGATCGGATGCCCGAGCTTGGCTTTTCCATTTTGATCAAATTGATCATAGGGTTGACTTGCTTAGGCCATTTTGGACACCATGTGGTTTAGTTTGGCCAGAGGGAGGTAGTGGAGAAGTTTCCATGTGCCAAATAAGGTGAAGGAGTGATTCCCATGTGCTCATTTTGAGTGGGGTGGTCAATTTTAGCCTTGGGTTCAGTTAGGCTAACCCAAACTCATTGGGTCATGTGCACCACACCCACTAGTGTCCACTTGGTCCAGTAAGAGGGTGTTAAGTGGCCATGAAAAGGATATGACCAAATTTCAAGTGGAATTGGCCATGGGTTACCCCTTGACCTAGGGGTAAAATGGTCATTTGGCTTTGATTTTACTTTGGGTAGATTTAGAATAGTTTGAAATTGGGTTGGTCCAAATTTCAAAGAATTTGGAGTTGATTTGATGTCATTTGGCTCATGTTGACCCATTTAGGTCAAAATATCAACTTGGGTCAAGTTGACCAATTGGTCAAATTAGGTCAAACCAAGGGTTGGGTCAAGTTCATATGACTATTGAAATGTGTTGGCATCATTGATTTGGTTCAATTTGGTTTATATTTGGTTTTGGTTCATTTGATTTCATTTAGGCCAAATTGGTCAAGTTGACCAATTTGACCCATTTGACCTAATTGGGCTAGGTCATGGGTTGGTTTAGGTTTGGTTGGTCATTTGAAATGTTTTACAAGCTTTGGTTTTAATCATTTTTGGTTTGATTTAATTTGACCTTTAGGTCAAGTTGGGTTTATGGTCAATTGGCTAGGTTGGGTCAGTTGACCAAGGCTTTGGTCAAGTTCAACAAGTGGTTTAGAATAAATTTGACCCATTTGTTGCAATCAATTTGTCTTAGATCAAGATTTGACACATTTTTTTTTTAGTCAAGCCAACTTGGGTCAATGATGACAATCAATGGTTAGTTAAAATTTCATTTTGGCTAAGTGTTGACTTGGTCCCTTAAGTTTGACTTGGTTTGACCCAATTTGAGTGATTGATCATCTCATGATTGTTGCTCCACATGAGGCTTAGGTGGGCTTAGTTCAATCCAATTTGGGTAGGATTAGAAATTGGCTCAAAAGGGATACTTTAGGTCACTTTGGGTCAAGTGAGCCTAAGTGGGTCAATTGACTTGATCAAGGCTTGAATCAAGATTGATTGAACTCACATATGTACTTATGATTGAAATATAAATCCAATTGCGAGTGATTTGCAGTCAAATGGGCTTTGATTCATTTCACAATTTCAAGTTCAAAGGGTGAACATGAGTTTGACTTGGGTTTGATTTTGGATTTAGTTTTGGTTTGATGGTCAAAGTTTATGTTTATATTTGGATTCATGATTGAAGGATTGATTGAATCATGAAGAAAAATCAAGGGTTTGGTTTAATTTGAGTTTGATTTGGCTAAGTTCAAGAATTTGACTTGAAAGGCTTAGGTTGAAATTTGGTTGAATTTGGATTTGAGTTTTGGATTTAGTTTTAGTTTGATGATTAAAGTTTGTGTTTATATTTGGATTCATGATTGAAGGACTGATTGAATAGTGAAGAAAAATCAAGGGTTTGGCTTGATTTGAGTTTGATTTGGCTAAGTTCAAGAGTTTCACATGAAGAAGCATAGGTTGAATTTCGGTTGAATTTGGATTTGAATTTTGAATTTTGTTTTGGATATTTGAATTTATATTTCATTTATATTTGTGAATATAAATGAGATTAAACATAGGTTATGAGAAAATTTCTTGAATTTGAATTGATTTGAATTTGCTTTGAGCTAAGTCCATAAGATGGAATCAAAGTGACTTAGGAAATAATTTTGGATTTAGTTTTGGTTATTTGAATATAAATTTCATTTATATTTATGAATATAAATGAGAATGTAAAAGGGTTATGAGAAAATTTCTTGAATTTGAATTGATTTGGATTTGATTTGAGCTAACTCCATAAGAGATAATCAAAGTAAGTTAGGAAAGATTTTTGACCTTTGGAATTCAATCATGGGTTTCAATCATTTGGAATTGATTCATGATTTGAGAAAAATCCATTGGTAAGGTTTGGTTTGAAATTGAAGTTGATTTTAGTTTAAGTTGATTTGAATTTGGAGTTTGACTTGAAAGAAGGAAGTGAGGATTTGGTTCACGCTATAGGGCAAATTTCCCTAACACCCCAAGGCATAAACTATTCCTATGGCTAACTCTTCTAAGTAGGGTTAGGTTAAGTGTTCACCTAATCACTAGAAGTGTCTTAAGACTAAGGAATTCTTAGTATCTAAGAGGAGTCCTATTTCTAAGATGGAGGGGTTGAAAGCTCATTTTAAAAATGAGGTCAACATATGCCCTTTTCTTATCCAAAGAGATGAGGGAATCAATAATCAAGGCTCTTCTTGATCCAAAAATATGCTTAGCTCTGACCACTGTTGGAGAGGAGGCACATTATTCCAGAGAAGCCCAAGGAATCACTTTCACAAATGAAGACCTTCTTCTGGGGGACATGGAGCACAACCGTCACCTCTATATTATAGTAGATATGGGCAGATTCAGACTCTCTGGGGTTCTTATTGATCCAGGTGCATCGGTGAACTTTATGAGTCTAAAGACCCTTGCCTACTTGAGGATTGACATATCTACACTCCGAGGAGATCGGATGATGTTGAGAGGGTTCAATGAATAAGGCAAGAGGGCTTTAGGTCCATAGTGTTGCCTTTGGAATAGGTGACTGGAAGACTGAAGCCAAGTTCTATATCATTGATTCGAATACTTCATTCACTGCTTTGCTCGATAGGCCTTGGATATATCAGGATAAGATGATTCCATCCTCCCTTCATCAGTGCATCAAGTTCAGAAGGGATGGAATTGAATACTGTGTCAAAGGAGATGAAAAGCTATTTTCAGTCATAGATGTTGAGATATATAAAGATGCGACCTACTATCTTCCTCAAAATACATTTTCTCGTGAACTTGGTCAAAATTTAAATGCAAAAGAAAAGGAAAAAGAAGCAAAAGAAAAAAAGTAAAAGAAAAAGAAAAATGAAAGTTCAAGTGAACGAGAAAAGGACATCAAGGAAGAAGTAGAGCCATATGTCATATCCCACCCACAGTTTATTCCATCATATGGACATATGGGTAGAATGAATCAACCTCCACCAGGCAAGGGTAGAGGTAGATACAAAGGCTGTTCCAGAGGAGGAAGACCCCCTGATTAGCAGCCAACCAATAGGGGTTATTTTTAAGTTCATAGGAATACCCCTACTATTTACATAGACATAGAATCTAGCTTAGAAGATGAGTCTAATGTGATTAACATATCAACCAACCCCTCTCAACGGGTTTCATTGGAGGTGACACTCGAGCCGGACAGTGACGAAGACCAGGCCTCCAAGTAAGGCACGAATATATTCAAATCAAGTTTATGTGAAACAATCTGATAGCTGTTAGGAACCTTAGCTCTAACCTCACTTTCCTCTCAAAAAGTTGAAGGTTTAGTAGTTAAGGATGCCCCTAAGTCTTCCATTGATGCGAAATCGAAGAGATTCTTATTGGGATCATCATTCTCAAGTCCAGAAACTTATGTAGAACTTAAAGATAATTCATATAAAGAATTAATGGAATTACCTTTTGATTGGTACTCTCCTTGTGTTCTTAATCTTGCAAAGAAAGATTTGATTCCTTATACATGGTCTAAGCACAGGTTATAATACTTTGAAAAGCTGTGGAACAATAGAGGTAGGGATGCACAATCAAGATCGGGACTAGGATTTAGTACAGTGGGTCCAGTCGATGATGATGATTACTGCTTAGTTGTCACCAATCATCTAGAATCTGATAGGTGCTTCTCAAACCACACTTACTCTTATGAGGATGTGTGTTTAGAAACTTTATATGATCTAGATGATCTCCAAATCAAAGATGCACTGCCAAAATTTGAAGAACAAATCCATTCAACAACCGACAAGCTTAAAGAAATCAACCCCGAGAGAAGAAAATCCACACAACATCAATTCAATGCTGAATGAAGAAGAAACCAATGACTTAGTTGGGCTATTGATTGAGTTTAAGGACTACTTTGCATGGAGCTATGAAGAAATGCTCGAATTATCTCCTGACGTAATAGTCCACAAACTAGCAATAGACCCTAACACTAACCCTATCAAACAAACTTCTAGACGCATGTGATTAGAAATTGAACAATAGGTCATTTCTAAAGTCAAAAAACAGATCGATGCTGGTTTCATCAGGGAAGAAAAATACCCTACCTAGTTAGCCAGTGTCATACCAGTTAAGAAAAAGAATTGCCAAATTCGCATATGCATCGATTTCAAGAACTTAAATAAGGCATGTCCTAAAATGAATTTCCTCTTCCTATACTAGAATTAATAGTGGACATCACCTCATCTTATGCAGTATTCTCCTTCATGGATGGGTCATCTGGCTACAACCAAATCAAGATGGCCCTCGAGGATGAAAGAAACACTATTTTTTGAACCCCGGTCAGAATCTATTGTTATAAGGTCATGCTTTTCAGCCTTAAAAATTCTGGTGCTACATATCAACAAGCCATAACTCAGATCTTCAACGAACTCATTCAACATTAAGTTGAATGTTATGTTAATAATCTAGTAGTCAAAAATAAAGAAAAGGAAGACCATCTCTTTGACTTGAGAGTAGTTTTTGAGTGGTTAAGATAATATAACCTCAAAATGAATCCCCTGAAGTGTGCATTCAGAGTAGCTTCAGAGAATTTCCTTGGGTTGTCTGACACCGAGGAATAGAAATAGATCCAAAAAAGATCAAAGCTATCTTAGAAATGCCACCACCTAAAAGTTTAACTTAACTTAGATCTTTCTAAGGGTGGTTGGCATATCTAAGACACTTTATCTCCAATCTATCGTGGAGATGAAAACCATTTTCAACACTTTTCAAAATGATGCCAAATTCAAGTGGGATGACAAGTGTCATCATGTCTTTGAAGACATCAAGCAGTATTTAGTGAAGATGCCAGTTCTGGCAGCCCTTATCTCAGGCAGGCAACTCATCCTCTACACTACTGCATTGGATGACTCCCTTGGCATTTTGTTGGCTCAAGCCAACGACAAAGGGAAGGAGGGTGCTCTCTACTACTTCATCCATCATCTGATCCCTACTAAAGTGAACTACCCACCTATTGAGAAATATTGCTTAGCTTTAATCTTTGCATCCCAAAATCTATGGCACTATAAGCTTTCTCATAAGGTGAACTTTATTTCCAAAACCAATCCACTGTAGTATCCCATGACACGGCCAATGTTATTCGGATAGTTGGCACGTTGGAACATGATTTTCTTATAGTTTGATATCATATTTGTACCCCTTCGTGTAGTGAAAGGATAAGCACTAGCAAATTTCTTAGTAGCACACCAACTTCCTACTGATTCTCCGCTTAATGATGATCTCCTTGATGAACAAATCATGAACTTATGGAAGGTTGACAACCACCATTGGGAGATGTATTTTTATGGTGCGGCTTCCTTTCATAAAGGAGAAGAACCATGGTCTACTCTTCCAAGAAAGGCAGGGATAGGAATAGTTCTCTTAACTCCTAACCGCAATGTGATGAGATTCTCATACTATCTCTCCAATCCCTACACCAACAATGAAGTTGAGTATAAAGCTTTGATTGTCGAACTGGAGTTAGCCATTACAATTTGTGTCAAAAATAATAACATCTACAGGGATTCTCAGTTGGTCATCAACCAGATTGCCATGTCTTATAAGATTCTAAAACCTAAGCTTCGTCATTACCACGAGTACACCATGAAGCTATTGGCCCAAATCCCTGAGGTCACCATCTACAAGGTCCCTTGAGGAGAGAAAGCTGTAGTAGATTTTTTGGCCAAACTTGCCAAGGAATTGGCATGATGTCCAAAGATGAGTCAGTTCCAATAAGGGTCCAAAATAGATAAAGTTCTATCCCTTATTGACGCTGAACTCATCGAGAGACTTTCTCTTAAAGGGGAGGTTGTCATTGCCAATAAAGACGAGGAGCTAGATTTAAGGCAACCGTTCATAGATTACTTGAACACCAGCAAACTAACTCAAGAGAAGTCACAAGCCCATCAGATGAAGTAGAGAGCTCTCTCCTATGCTCTCGTGGATGACACCTTGTACTAACGGTCCTTCGATCAAATGTAGTTACATTGTTTAGATAAACATGAAGCCCATAGGATCATGACTGAGGTACATTCAGGTCTATGCAGAGTGCATCAATCCGGTCCAAAGATGAAAGAAAATATCAAGAGATTAGGATACTATTGGCCTTCGATGATTATAGGCTGCATGGATGTATCTAGAAGATGTCATCAGTGTCAGGTACACGAAGTGGTCCTACATCAACCACCCAACATTCTACATCCTACATTGGCCTCATAGCCATTTGAGTGTTGGGGTACCGACATTGTGGGTCCTATCAATCTTCCTTCTTCCAAGGGTCATCAGTTCATCTTAGCTACCACCGACTACTTTTCCAAGTGGGCGAAGACAATCTCACTCAGAGAGGTCATAGCTCAGCATGTGCTCCAGTTTTTTAAGAAGCATATCGTATATAGGTTTGGGGTGCCTCGATGAATTATACCCGATAATTGTACTACATTCAAGAGTACTAAGATCAATAGCTTTGCTAGAAGACATGGTATAGATTGGAGATACTCCACCATCTACTATCCTAGAGCGAATGGCCTAACAGAAGAATTCAACAAAACTCTGATCCAGATACTAAAGAAAACACTTGATGATAACAAACGATAGTGGCATGAGCTGTTAGTTGAAGCTTTATGGACATACCACACCACATACAAAACTCCAACTTGATCTACCACGTTCTCTTTAGTGTATGGATTTGAAGCCATTCTCCTCTTAGAAGTTCAGCTCCCATCACTAAGGATAGCAATGGGTAGTCAAATCACTACAGAGCATAATGCCAAGTTGCGATTAGAAGAGCTCAAAGGTTTGGAGGAAAGATGCCTATGTGTGCTAGAACCTCGAGTTATACAAAGCCAAAATGATTTAAGCTTACAACAAGCTGGTCCGCCCTAGAACCTTTCAAGTAAGAGAACTTGTATTAGTTCTAAGGATACCAATTATTGCCCGTCAAAAGATGGGAGGTAAGTTTGAACCTACTTTGGAAGGCCATTTTATCATAAAGAAGGCCTACCAAGGAGGATCTTATCAGCTTATTAATTGTAAAGGGGAACAGCCGATGCTTCTAATTAATGGGCTCTATTTGAAGAAATATTACCCATAAAATCATGTTTGAAAATAATTATCATCACGAGAACAAAACTTCATTCCAATTCATCAAAATCTTCCCTTCATTTGAAGCATTGTTTGCTTGTCTGTGAATCCGCCACGATGTGTTTAGGGTAGGTGTAAGAAAACCCAAGAGGCATCATATCCATCTTTCACAACACGAACATAAATCAAACACAATTCCCCAAACTCTACTAGAATAGGTGTGAGAAAATCCAAGAGGCATCTTATTTCGACTAGCACAACTAAGTTAGGTGTAAGAGAACCCAAGTGGCATTCTTTCTTGGTGAGATCACTACCATTCATGGCACCATTTCATCAAATTCTCCAATATTTTTAGGATAGGTGTAAGAGAACCCAAGAGGCATCCTATTCCTTTTAACACAAGCACAAAAATAAACATATATCTTTTATCTTAGGCTATTTTGATGTGAGAGCAAGCCTCATGTGGCACTCACTCATTAGCTGCTCTAGGTTGGGCTGATATACTACCTTGCTAGTACATCACCCCAATGGTCACTTGTCCAGTAGATGTGAGTCCCCACACTTATTCCTGATTTGACTATTGCAAACCAACGAGTGCCTTATTAGTTTGGTAGGTTTCACTGCCCAACCAGTAAGCTACCTCATATTGATTTTATTTAAAAAGATGTTAGTTTCTACACTTTCTTCTTAAACTAACCACCATGCACTGTCTAGGTTAAGTATATTTGAGGCTTAGGATAAGTCCCCCAAAGGCTCCTTTCCTCTTGACTACTTTTGAGTTGATCTAAGTCCCCAGTGGCATTCACTCGATAGTCTCTAGGTCGGATAACTATCGGAGAAGACGACAACCCAATGATCAGTTCCACTATAGGAGGAAGTGAGTCCCCGATGCTTTCTTCCTAGGATGATTATCTCAAATCGATGGGCACCTTAGGTTGGTTGATATTTGCTATGCGATAATGACTCACCCGGTGGATACACCACTCTTGGTAGATATGAGTCTTCGAGCATTCTCCTTGAGTTAGCCATCGAATACCTATAGAAATTATCTTCTCCAGGGTTTTGGATAAAGCCTTAGTGGCCCTTTCCCCTACGGGCACTCTATTTGGCAACCCCATTTAGACACTACTTGGGTTACTTTTGGATTGGACCGTCCCCTTTTCCTAGTAGCCGCTCCTATGGTTGGAAAATTTGTTCATCGGATGCATAGATTCTCTCTTGGTTCAGTAAATATGAGATAGGTCTAGGCTGATATAAGATCATTCTCAGTATGATTCCTCTCAAACTAATAGCGTCCATGATAAACAAACAAAATAAATAAACAAATTTATTTGCTTGTGGATTAGGAATTCAAGCCCCCAACAGTCTCATTCCAAAGTAGGCATCCTATCTTTAAGTCAATGTCAGTAGAACTCCCTATAAGAATTGCCTGACTATGCCTAAGTTGAGATAAGTCCCTAGGTTGGCACTCCCTCCATAGTCACCCTTAGGTTGGGTTCAATCTATTTTACCACAAGCAAGTTACTCAACAATCATTTCACTTTGGAAGATGTAAGTCTACTATGCATTCTTTCTAGCATGAGTACTGCAAACCGACGGCCAGCCCTAGGTCGAGTTGGCATGTTACCTCGCTAATGTGTCACCCTAGTGGTCTTTTATTTAGGAAAGATGTGAGTCCCCATGCTTTCATCCCTGAATTAACCATTGCAAACCAAAGGCACCTCTTTAGTTGGATAATTCTCCCCTCGACCAGGAAGCTACTCCCTTTGGATTGGTAAATCTGTATTATACCAAGGCCAACATGACCCCTACTATACCATCACAACGATGGGATCCATCAAAAATAATTAAAAATGAAATTAATATTTGACTATCTTTGAGCTGATTTAAGTCCCCCAACATTATTCACTCAATAGTCAGCCTAAGGTTGGGTTTGATTTGTTGCACAAGCAATCGATCACCCCAGTGGTTCCTTATTTTGGAAGATGTGAGTCCCCACACTTTCTTCTTAACTTGACCATTGAAAACTGAATGGGACCTCTTTGTTGGATAGTCTTACTATGTGGCTGGTAGACTACCCCTTTAGATTGGTAAACTTGAAGTAGACCAAGGCTTACATGGTCCCTACTCAGTACAGTCCATCACAAACTGATGGGATCCATCAAAAAAAATTAAAATGAAATTAATCTTTGACTATCTTTGAATTGATTTAAGTCCCCCAGCACATTCACTCAATAGTCAGCCTAAGGTTAGGATTGATTTGTTGAACAAGCAACTGATCACCCCAATGGTTTCTTATTTTGGAAGATGTGAGTCCCCGCACTTTTTTCTTAACTTGACCATTACAATCCGAAAGGCACCTCTTTGGTTGAATAGTTCTCCCCTCGGTTGGGAAGCTACTCCCTTTGAATTTGTAAACCTGAAGTAGACCAAGGTCTACATGGCCCCTACTCAGTGCAGTCCATCAAAACTGATGGGACCCATCAAAAATAATTTTAAAAATGAAATTAATCTTGACTATCTTTGAGCTGATTTAAGTCCCCCAGCGGCATTCACACAATAGTCAGCCCTAGGTTGGGTTCAATTTGTTGCCTCTCCAATGGATCACCCCAGCAACTGATCCCTACTTTGGAGGATGTAAGCTTTTATGCTTTCTTCCTAGTATAGTTGTTGCAGGCCGAAAGGCAATCCCTTTGGTCGGATAGTCCCTCGTGTGGTTGGTAGACTATCCCATTGGATTGGTAAACCTGAAGTAGACCAAGGCCTACATGGCCCCTACTTAGTGCAGTCCATCGCAACTGATGGGATCCATCAAAAATAATTAAAAATTAAATTAATCCTTGACTATCTTTGAGTGATTTAAGTCTCCCAACGACATTCACTCAATAGTCAGCCTAAGGTTGGGTTCGATTTGTTGCACAAGCAACTGATCACCCTAATGGTTCCTTATTTTGGAAGATATGAGTCCCCATGCTTTCTTCTTAACTTGACCATTGCAAATCAAAAGGCACCTCTTTTGTTGGATAGTCCTACTATGTGGCTGGTAGACTACCCCTTTGGATTGGTAAACCTGAAGTGGACCAAGGCCTACATGGCCCCTTCTCAGTGTAGTCCATCACAAACTGATGGGATCCATCAAAAATAATTTAAAATAAAATTAATCTTTGACTATCTTTGAGCTGATTTAAGTCCCTCAGCGGCATTCACTCAATAGTCAGACTAAGGTTGGGTTCAATTTATTGCACAAGCAACCGATCACCCCAGTGGTTCCTTATTTTGGAAGATGTGAGTCCCCATGCTTTCTTCTTAACTTGACCATTACAAATGAAAGGCACCTCTTTGGTTGGATAGTTCTCCCCTCGGCCAGAAAGCTATTCCCTTTGGATTTATGAACCTAAAGTAGATCAAGGCCTACATGGCCTACTCAGTGCAGTCCATCGCATACCGATGAGACCAATCAAAAATAATTTAAAAAATAAAATTAATCTTGATTATCTTTGAGATGATTTAAGTCCCCCAGTGGCATTCACTCAATAGTCAGCCTTAGGTTGGGTTCATTTGGTTGCCTCTCCAATGGACACCTCAACAACTGATCCCTACTTTGGAGGATGTAAGCCTACTATGCTTTCTTCTTAATAGTCACGAAGGCAATCCCTTTGAGATAGTCCTACCGTGGTTGGTAGACTACCCCTTTGGATTGGTAAATGAGTTATGCCCTAGCTAACATACTCAATGCAGTCCATTGCAAACCAACAGGGTCCATCTAAAAATTAAAAATTTAAAAATCTAAAATAAATCAATCAACCTCCCCAATGGAGTAAAATCTAAAACAAATTCAACAGTCCTCCCTCGATGGAGCCAAACTAAACAAACAAAATAAAATCCAATCAACCTCCCTCAATGGACTCAAATCAAATTAAATAATCAAAATAATCAAATTAATCAAATCAATCAGCTTCTCCTCAGTGAGATGCAAGTCTTTCCGGTTCCCCAGCAAATATTCAATTCTAATCCCCCAACAGATTTCACAACCTCTTGTCCCTAGTGGATGACTTGAACTTGTTCCCCTAGTGCAGAGTTCACATTTTCATCCCTAGTAGAGCACCAAGTCCTCAATCAACAAATAAAATCAAATTTCTCCCTGATACTCAAACCAAATCAAACCTCCCATCCCCCAGTGGATGACTTGAACCTCTTTCCCTAGAGCAAGCACATACTCAATCCCAATGGATTCCTCCTTCACTCTCTTATGTTGTTAACATGAGTAGAGTCACATTGAACTATGCTCTTTATTCCTTCTACACCTTGGGTTGGGAGTAGATCATTTCTGTTAGTGCTTGTGATCATTCGGTGTTGTTGATCATCTCGGTCAACACCAATACATTCAATATACCTTGTCAGTCCACCACACCTATTGGGCGCCCTTTGTTGACCTCACTTTTGGAGTGAGCTTTCAACTTATTCATCTTAGACATAGGACTCCTCTTAGACATTAAGATTTCCTTAGTCTTAAGACACTTCTAATGATTAGGTGAATACTTAACCTAACCCTAGAGATTTAGAAGAGTTAGCCATAGGAATAGGTCATGCCTTAGAGGTGTTAGGAAAACTTGCCTACCTTATAGCTTAAACTAATCCTTAATTTCTTCTTTCAAATCAAACCTCAAATTCAAATCAACCTCAAATCATAATCAACTTCAAATCCAAATCAACTTCAAATTCAAATCAACCTGCAAACTCAAACTAAAACCAAATTCAAAATGCAAACCCAAATCTAACCTAAAACCAACCTATACCCTTTTCAAGTCAAATTCTTGAACTTAGCCAAATCAAGCTCAAATCAATTCAAACATTTGGATTTTCTCTTCAAACAATCAATCCTTCAATCACAAACCAAATTCAATCATAAACTTCAATCATCAAACCAAAACTAAATTCAAAATTCAAACCCAAATCAAACCTATGTTCTTCCTTTGAACTTGAAATTATCAAATGAATCAAAACACCTCCAAATCACTGGCAAATGGATTTATATTTCAATCATAAGTCTATATGTGAGTTCAACCAAACTTGAATCAAGCCTTGATCAAGTCAATTGACTCACGTAAGCTCACTTGACCCAAAATGACCTAAAAATATATTTTTGAGCCAAATTCTTATCCAACCCAAATTGGATTGAACTAAGCCCATCTAAGCCTCACATTATGAGCAACAATCATCATAAGATGATCAATCACTTGGTCAAACAAGTCAAACCTAATGACCAAGTCAACACTTAACCCAAATGAAACTTAAACTAGCCAAAATCCACCATAGACCAAATTGATTAAAACCATTGATCAAAACCAATTCATGATCAATGATTGAACCTAACCAAGTCATTTGAGCCAAACCTAGCTCAATTGGCCACTTGACCCAAGTTGACCCAAGTTGACCTAAAAGTCAAAATGTGTCAAATCTTGATCTAAGCCAAATTGATTGCAACCAATGGGTCAAATTCATTCTAAATCACTTGTTGAACTTGACCAAAGCCTCAATTGGCCAACTAAACCCAACCTAGCCCAATTTGCCATGAACCTAACTTGACCTACAAGGTCAAATTAACTTGAAACTCAAACCAAACCAAAATTGATTAAAATTAAAGCTTGCAAAACATTTAAAATGATCAACCAAGCCTAAACCAACCCATGACCTAACCCAATTTGGTCAAACGGGTCAAATTGGTCAGCTTGACTCATTTGACCTTAGTGAACTCAAATGAACCAAAACCAAATATAAATCAAATTGAACCAAACCAATGATACCAAAACATTTCAAATGATCATTTGAACTTGACCTAACCCATGTTTTGACCAAATTTGACCAATTGGTCAACTTGACCCAAGTTGACCCATTTTGACCTAAATGGGTCAACATGAGTCAAATGATATCAAATCAACACCAAATTCATTAAAAATTGGCACAATCCATTTTTCAATCATCTAAATCTTCTAAATCAAAGTCAAAGCCAAATGATCATTTTACCCCTAGTCCAAAGGGTAACCTATGGTCAAATTCATTAGGAATTTGATCATATTCCAATTCAAGACCACTTAGCATCCTCCTAGTGGACCATTTGGATGCCAAGAGAGGTGGTGCACATGACCCAATGGGTTTGGGTTAGCCAAACCCAACCCAAAGCCAAAACTGACCACTCCCCAAATTTCTCCACATTGATTGCCTCCCACACTCATCTTAGCACATGTGCACCTCCACACTCCCATTCCTCTGCCAAAACCGAATCACATGGAACTCCTAATGACCTAAATAACCCATTCCATCTCATCAATTTGATCAAAATGGTAAGGAGACTCATGGCTATCCGATCCAAGTAAGGGGAGATATACTCCTCTTCATTCCATTCCAATTCACCACCCTTGCATTTGATTGAGCTCAGAGGACCTAAGGCAAGCTTCTCCAAGTTTTCCAAGCACTCTCAAACTCAATTGAAATTCCCATTCTCGATTTTGCCTAAGCCAAAAATAGGGGAGGTGAGGGAGATTTCAAACTCAATCAATACCCAACCAAAGTTCAATTCCTCTTGCAAGCACCATCAAGGCACTAAGTCGAGCTCATCCAAAGCAAATCCCAAGCATCCAAGCCATGGGAAGGGGAGTTCGACCAAAGCCGCAAGCCATTTAAGCAAGCTTTGGTCAAATGGAAGATTCATTATAAATTTAACCCTCAAACCTTCAACGGGGCTTCGTCTCCACTAGACGAAGCTACCTCAATGGTTGAAAGCGCCGATGATAGCCTCTAGCAAGGTATGAATCAAAACCAAGCTCCCATTGAAAAATCTTTGGTCCTTTGTGTAGGGAAGTGTAATCATATTGAATTTCTACCGTTGGATGTGCTTCTCCTTACTTCTTGATGGTGTGGGTTGAATCTGCAACTGAGCTGTGAGCTGGATCAAGCCATGGAGGATGACGGTCGCTTTCCCGTGTGAGGGAAGGGAATTTTGGACCTTCCACCTTGCATGTTTTAGATGGACAGTCATGATTAAAACATGCTAGATTCATTGATTAATCCTTTAGATCCATAGGTTTTATCTTGGTCATTCGATCCTAGAAGATGACCAAGGAGAAAGCACTTAGCGGCGCTAGCTGATGTGGCATAGGATTTGATAACCTAAATAACCAATCCCATCGCGACATGTGAAAAATGTACGCCGAGCCCAATGGCATCGGGATTAGTTATATAATTAGGGCTATTTAATTATCCCTTAATCACAGAAACTTCCTAAAATCATAATTAAATGTAAAAAAATTAGAAAAATGCAAACTCAACTTCATTTTAAAGATAATTCAGAGGGGAATCCAATAAAATTGCTTTTAATTGATTTTGAGTAATCGATTTTCCTTAATTAGGGTTTAATTAAAAATATAATAACCCTAATTACTCCCTGATTATTTCACTAATTAATTCTAAATTTCTCAGATATATTTAGTGGGATGACCTCCTCTCTAATTTTCTTGGAATTTATTAATGTAAAATTAATAACCCTCTTAATATAATTAAGAGAAATTAAGCATGTGAACAGTGGTTTAATCACTTAATTAAGATAATTAAACATTATTTAAGTGAGGAGGAGGTTTATGGAATGGGTTTGGGGTATTTTCCTATGTTATTCCCTAAATCCCCTTTCTTCCTTAATCCAAACCTAATTAAAGACTAATCACCAATGATCTACTTAATTAGCTTAATCAAATTTTCAAAAATCAATCTTAACTTAATCAATCTTTTTTGGGTAGATCCTTAGGTGTTCAATAACCTAAGTGGCTTTTAAGGAAATCACTTCCAACTCACATGTGTGGGAAGGTTATGAAAGTACTTAATTAAACCCTTTAACTTAATTAATCAATACTTGTGAGCTAATTGCATTTGACCTCTTTCTTTCTTAGGTGCTTTGCTGATTTAAATTCTATGTGGTTGCATATCATATGTTGGATCATAATTTTTTGAATAATTATGTTAAAGTGATGTAAGTAAGGGGTAATTAATGGACTTAATTCACATCTTAACCTAAATAAAAACATAAAAATCAAGCTAATGGTTCTAAAATTAAAATAAATCAACTCACACATGAGGAAATGGGTTAGGACCAGAAACTCTTTTCATATTTCCTAAATCAAATCAAACTCAAAAAAAAATCCCTTCAAAAAAATTTTGATTTACTTTAAATAATCTTATTTCATAGGATTATCTTTAAGAATTAATTAGAGTGAATGAAGTTACATGCTTACATCACTTTATTTCTTTCAAAGAATGCTAAATGTTGTATGCCATATGAAATCATGCATTCATATCTTTTGAAAAATCAAAATAAATGAATTATTTCCTTTATGTCAAGATTGCATGTTTTGGCTTAAGTAAGAATATGAGTGGCTATTATTATTATTAAATAAAAAAAAACTATTTTTAAAATCTATAAATCAAACATTATAAATGAAGGTATGTTACTTATAAACACTTATAAGCTTGCATGTGATTATAAAATAAAATGTGTTATGTGCTCTTCTTCTTTCCTCTTAATATAGATTTGAATAAAATTTGCAAAGTGTATAGTACATTCGAAAAGAACACAACACTTGCTAAAATCCATTTCTATACACTTCTATGTTATGGTTTAAAAAGAATCTTCACATTGCACATGTAAATTAAACAACCAAAATCAAACAAACAAACATAAACCTTTTGCATGAATCTTCTTCCATTTATTTTCTTTTTGTACATGCACATGTATTTAAGAAAAGTGGTATATTAATATGGACATCTCTTGATGCTTTAAGTAGCCATAAGAAGGTCTTGTACCTTGGTGTAGAAAATAATGGTGTCACTCACTTATGTCTTTCATATGTAAATGTGCATTTGATTAATGGATAAAAGAATCCCTCTTTCTACTTAATAAAATCATGCATCATGAAACATCCAAATTTTCCTAAACAACATCTCTTATCATTCATCATTAAGGTGTGTTAAATATTTGCATTGCATGTATAGAAATGCTTAGGATTTGTTCATATGCATGATACACATGTTGGAAAAAAAATAAATGGTTGTGTGTTTTGTGATAGTAATTCACCTTAATTAATCTTAAAATGCCTTTCTTATTTGAATAAGTTTATTTAGAGTAAATCTAAACTTACGATTAATTAAAACACATAATAAAATACATTCACTAAAGAAAAATCACTAATGAATCTACCTTAAAAATTACTTAAGGTAGGGAGGAAAGAGAAGTTGTCTTCTCTTTTCTTCTCTTTACAACCTTTAGTAATTAAATATAGGTTCATTCAAACCAAATCAAATCATTAGATAAAAATTAACAAATCAACTAAATCACTTAAATGAAACCACCCTCTAAGTTGAACCCTTTCACATTTAGAAAATCTTAACCTTAAAGCCTAGCTAAGACATACCACACAAGCCTTAAATGACACACACATTAGGCTAAGTCACCTTTTCTAGCTCTATTTTAGGGAGGTGCATGGTTTGATGCCTGATTTTTTTTTGTGATGTAATATTTTAGTCTGGATGTTAGGGTGTATGTGCATAGACTGGATGATAGGATGATAGTCTAATCATTATCTTCTACAGAGGATTGTGCTTAAGGGTTGCTGTAATAAAAATATAAATGTTTTCCGCGGGTTGCTTATACCCCTAAGCATAATCCAAAATAGGCCTGGTGGACTTGGTTACCCATGTGTGGGGTGCTAAGTCCAATTTATTCATATACATGCTTAGGATGTGTGGTGTGTTTATCCAATCTCTGTTTTGCAGGTTTTAGTTAGATTTATTTTTCCATTTTCATGTAATTTTTGCAAATAGGATTTGGAATGAATGTTATGGGAGATTAGGATGAACATTGGTCATAAGACTATATTTTGCAACACATGAAGCCTTTGGAGCAACCACATTCCAACCAAGCTAAAAGGAAGAAAAGAAAGAAGCAAAGCAAAACATGAAGATTGAAGAATGAAGACCCCCATAACATAAATTCCTTCTAAATTGTAATTATTCATTTGTAATCCAGGTTGTATAAGGGTAGAGCTTAGCTACCACATTTCTTTTTGGGTTTGTGTGATGGAGCCCTACCATAAAGGCCTTTTATTCTTTTGTGCTAGCTTTATAAAATTGTTTGATGTTTATTTAGCTTATGCATTAAGATGGCATATTTTTTCTAGTTTCTTCCTTGCTTTGATGGATGGCTGGATGCGATTAGACTCTTAGAAAAAAATAAATTTTATATCCAATTAATCAACTCAAAATTAAAAATTAAAGACTCATAACCTGACCTAAAGCCTAGGTTATAAATCAAGATAAAAGATTTAACAATCCCTTAGCTGGATGTTGTATATTTCACATCATGTATAAAAAGCATCTTGTTTCACTCTTGTTTATGGAGGTTTCCACCTTTTCCAGGGAACTTGGCTTGACCTTTGAGATCCATGGTGAAACACACCTTCTTCTTGCTGATTTTGGCCCATAACCAATTTCTCATACATTAGGCATATGAATCCCATAGCCTGTGACAAATTAATTGTCCAAAAATGAAAATAAAATTTAACAAAAATTTGCATTAGATCTAAGTCATTACTCATGCCCTACATGAGTCTCTTAGGGAGTGTGTTTAAGGACTTAGTCTCTTTCTAAATAAATAACAACTTAGATATCTTGCAAATGCATATGACTTGCCTACATGTATTTAAAATGGTAGGAGGAGTTAGTTGGCGGCCACCCCCAGGGGGTTATAAGTCCAACAGTCGGGTGGTTTATCCTCTCTTGTGGAGGTAAACCATTGTTGACCTCAGTTTTAGAATGAGTTCTCAACCCCTCCATCTTAAACATAGGACTTCTCATAGATTTTAAGAGTTCTTCAGTCCTAAGACACATCTAGTGATTAGGTGGATATTCAACCTAGCCCTAGAGACTTAGAAGAGTTAGCCATAGGGATAGGTCATGCCCTAAGGGTGTTAGGAAAATCTACCTACCCTTAGCTTGAACCATCCCTCACCTTCCTTCCTTCAAGTCAAACTCCAAATCAATCCTATTTGATTTTCTCCAATCAAACCCATGATTGCAATCCATGAAATTCCTAAGTCCAAAAATTTCCTAAGTCCTTAAATTTACCTTTAAGGACTTAGCAAAAATCAAATCAATTCAATTCAAACTCATGAGATTTTCTCATAATCCATTTATATTCTTATTTATATTCACACATATAAATGAGATATAAATTCAAACCAATCAAACTAAACTCAAAGTTCAAAATCAATTCATGAAATTTCTTAAGTCCTTTAAATTTCTTTTAATGGACTTAGCCAAAATCAAATCTAAATCAATTCAAATTCATGGGATTTTCTCAAAACTCATTTATATTCACATATATAAATGCAATATAAATATAAATCAATCAAATCAAATCTAAAAAAAATTCAAGCTTCAATCTCCAAAATTTTCCTAAGTCCTTTAAATTCCCTTTTAATGGACTTAGCCTAAATCATGATCAAATCACTTCAAATCCTTGAAATTTTCTATGATCCAGTTATATTCTCATTTATATTCACATATATAAATGAAATATAAATTCAAACAATCAAAACCAATTCCAAAAATTAAATTCAAATCCACTCAAAATCCAACCTAGGCCTTTTAAGTCAAAATCTTGAACTTAGCCAAATCAACTTCAAGTCAAGCCAAACTCTTGATTTTCCTTCATGATTCAATCAACCCTACAATAATGAACCCATGTATAAATATAAACATGAATCATCAATCAAAAAATCAATTTAAAAATCAAACCCAAAATCCTTTCATATTCTTCCTTTGAATATGAAATTATCAAATGGATCAAAATGCATTTGACTTCAACCCATTTATAAATGGATTTATATTTCAATCATAAGTCCATATACAAGATCAATCAAACTCAAATCAAGCTTTGACCAAGTCATTTGACCCCACAGGCTCACTTGACCCAAAGTGACCTAAAGTACCCATGTTGAGCTAAATTCTAATCCTAACCAAATTGGATTGAACCAAACTCACCTATGTCTCTCATCATGATCAACAATCATCATGGGATGATCAATCAACCAAATTGGGTCAAACCTAAGGGTTGACTAAGTCAACACTTAGCCCAAAATAAAACCTAACATAGACAAATTCCACCATAGGCCAAATTGATTGAAACCATTGATCTAACTTCATTCATGACTTTTGTTTGAACTTGACCAAGCCAACATTTGAGCCAAACCTAGCCCAATTGGCCACTTGACCCAAGTTGACCCAACTTGACCTAAAAAGTCAAAATATATCAAAACCTGATCTAAGCCAAATTGATTAAAACCAATGAGTCAAGTTCATTCCAAATCACTTATTGAACTTGACCAAAGCCTCAATTGGCCAACTAAACCCAACCTAGCCTAATTGACCCTAGACCCAACTTGATCTAAAGGGGTCATGTTGAGCCAAATTTGAACATAACTGAAATTGATTGGAAATGAAGATATCAATCTACACCATATGACTAACCAAACCTAAACCTACCCTTGACCTAGCCCAAATAGGTCAAATGGGTCAAATAGGTCAACTTGACCCATTTGACCTAAATGAAGTCATATGAGCCAAATTCAAAACTAAACCAAATTGAATCAAACCAAATCCACCAAACATTTCAAATGGTCATATGAACTTGACCCAATTTGACCAATTGGTCAACTTGACCCAAGTTGACCCATTTTGACCAATATGGGTCAACATGAGCCAAACCTTATCAAATAAATTCCAAATCTCATGAAACTTGGCCAAACCTAGTTTCTCCACATACCCAACATATCCAAATTCAAAAATTAGCAAAATGACCATTCTACCACTAGGCCATAGAACAAATTTTGGCCTAATCCATGGGTAATTTGGTCATGCACTCTTCAAATCCACTTGATACCTTCCTAATACCTCAAGGGGACCTAATGAAGAGTGGTGCACCCAACCCAATGGGTTTGGTTTAGCCCAAATGGACCTAAGGCCAAACTCGACCCCATGGACCAAATTAGCTCATTCCAAATCCCTCTTCCACTCAAATTCAAGCACATAGGAGGTTGGCAATCCACTCAAGGCCTCAAATCGACCATGTGTCAACTCAAAATGGATCAAACAACCTTCCCATTATGATCAATTGGATCAAAATAAAAAAGATCTTACGATCGTCTGATCCTTCAAGGGGGAGATGTACTCCCCCTAATTCAATTCAAAACCATCATTCTTCAATTTGATCAATCCCTAAAGAGTGTTTGGAGCCATGAGAGCATTCCTAAGCTTCCTAAGAGGGAATTAAAATCAAGCTTTCTCGATTTTCTTCCTTAAAAAATAGGGGAGCTCCTCTCATTTCTCAACTTCCTCTTCACTTGAATCCACTTCAATTGCCTTTACATACTTCATCAAGGAGCTAAGCCGAGTGCACCCAAGTCCTCATTCAAGTTTCCAAAGCAAGGAGGAGTTGAATTGGATAAAATCCACAAAGGGAGTAAGGGGAGTTGGTCCATAGAGCAATTCACATAACCTCAAGAGCTATCTTCCAACATAAATTTGTCTCAACTAGATGAAGCTCCTCCAAGGGAATCGAGCACCAGTGAGGTATAGAATTTTTCAACCACTAGGCTTCAGGTGTTGGTCCTTTATGAATGAAATTATTATGGCATGTGAATTCCACCGTTGGATAGGCTTGTCATTAGCTTAAGATGGTGTGGGTAATGTTTTACTCCAATCCAAGATCAATCAACCTCGGATCTCCCCTTAGATCATGGACGGTCTCCATTGATCCTCAGGGAAGAATTGGGAGAATCCTGGCCATCCATCCGTGCATTTTGGATGGACAGTCGAGATTAAATGCACATTTAGAAATTCATTTATCCTTTTATAAACCGCGGGGATATCCCTGGCCATCCTATCTTTGATCAAACAATATAGATCAGAGCGCATCCCACCACCACCTGATGGGATGTTTAAGCGGAATACTCATCGTGCGATGCGTGTAAAGCGCATTGACTACCGCCATGCACGAGGATTGAGGGATTAGGATTTTTTTAATTAATTATAATTAATTCTCGATCTTCTAAAATCATATCTCTCTCAATAAAATTAAAAAATATGAAATAATTTTTTATGAAAAGATAATTTAACCTAAAATATTTTTAAAATGATTTCAATGGATTTTAAATTATGGTTTTCTCTGATTTTGGGTTTAATTAGAAATTTTATTTTAATTATCTCTTAATTAAACCTCTGATTAACCCCAAACTTCTTGGGCATCTTTTAGGGGATGACCTCTGCCTCTCTAATTTTTTTGGGATTTATCTAAGGCTTAATTAGGGAAATTGCAAATGTGTTTCCTAATTACCTCCTTATGTAATTAAGGATAATTAAGGTGTGATTAGTGTTTTAATCCATTATTAGGGTTGATTAAGGTTAGATATAGTGAATAGGAGACTTAGGAAATACTTTTGGGGTGTTTCCCCTAAGCTATTCCCTAAATCCCCTTTTCTTTCCTTAATTCTCCTTTAATTAAGGGTTAATTCATTAATTACTCTCTTAGTTAATTTTTAAAAATTATAAAACTTTTAGAACTTAATTAATCTACTTTGGGTAGATGCTTAGGTGTTTAAGAGCCTAAGTTCAATTAAGGAAATCAAAACCCAATTCATATGTGTGAAGGGGTGTTTTGAAATTACTTAAGTTAAACCCTTTATATTAATTAACCATTAATCATGAGCCAAATTACATTAGGCCTTTTCTTCCTAGGCTCATTGCAAGTTTAAATTCCTTGTGAGTTTTTATGTCATCTCATTGACTTATAATTATTTGGTTAATTATGCTAAGGTGGTGTAAGTAAGGGTTAATTAACTTGCTTAATTCATACCTTAACCTAATTAACTTATAAAAATAAATCTAATCATCTAAAATTAAACAAAATATCAAACACATGTGGGAATAGGTTAGGAACAGTAAACTCAACTCACATTTTCAAAATTAAATCAAACTCAAACTAAACAAAAATTACATTGAATACACTTTGATTTATTTTAAACTTTCTTATTCCATGAGAATGTCTTTAGGATTTAATTAAAGTGAATGTGTTTACATGCTTTCATTTTTGATTCTTTCCCAACATGTTAAATTTGTATGTCATGTGGTTTCATGCATCCATATTTTTCAAATTCAAATTTAAAAATCAAATTGTTTACTTTATGTCAAATTTGCATGTGTTGGCTAAAGTAGAAATATGAATGGTTATTATCACTACTAAATTCAAATTATTTTCAGAATATATAAGTCAATTATCAAATATGAAAATGTGCTACTTATATTTTTATTATAGGTTTGCATGTGATAGAAATATAAGGGTTTGCATAGTGTAGATCTCCCTTCTCTTTTATGTTAGTATAGTTATGAATAGAATTTGTAAGATGTATGGTTCATTTGAAAAGAACCTAACACTTACCTAATTCTATATTCTATTCATTCCTATGCTATTACTTAAGAAGGGTTACATATACTTGCACATATAAATTGCATAAACAAAATAAATCAACTAATACAACTTTTGCATCTTTTCTTTTCCATTTCTTTTCTTTTGTACACATGTTTGGATTTAAGGAAAGTGGTAGTTTGGACAACACTGAGATTGTAATGCTTTAAGTATCCCTAAGTAGGTCTTGTACATTACACCTCAGGTTAATAATGGCACTGTACTCACTTATGCCTTTCTTACTTTCATATGTATATGTGAAAATTGGATAAGAAATACCTTTTCTCTAAAAGAAAATCATGCATATTAAACTTCCAGATTTCCTTAAATGAACTACTTAGCATGCACCATAAAGCATGTTAAATATTCTCATTTGTGTATAGATATGCTTAGGATTCATTCATATGCATGTTATACATGTTGGGAAACAAATGAGGTAATGTGTGTTTTGTGAATTTGGTTCATTTTATTTAATCTTAAAATGCCTTTCTTTTTGAATAGGTTTGTTTAGAGTTTATCTAAACTTAAGATTAATTAAAAGATTTAATCAAAATATTACTAAACAAAGTTAAAAATGTGAATCTACTTTAGAAATTACTTAGGTTAGGAAAGGAAAGAGAAATTCTTTTCTTCCCTTTCTTTATAACTTAGTAATTAATTGTAGGATTCACTTGAACCTAATCAAAATATGAAATAAAATCAACCCAAATCAATTAAAAAACATAAAAGAAACCCTCCTCTAAGTTAACATGTTTTCACACTTAGAAAATTCTGCTTAAAGCCATAGTTAAGCATACCACACAAACCTTCAAAGCACACACATTAGCCTAAGTCACCACTTCTAGCTTTAGGTTAGGGAGGTGCATGGTATGATGTTTGTTTTATTTTATAAGATATGTTTTAGACTGGATGTTAGGATGTATGCTCGTAGAATGAATGGTAGCACACTCTTAGTCTAACCATTATTTTCTGCAGGGGATTGTGCTTAAGGGGTGCTATCATAAATAAAAATATAAATTTTTTTGCTTGCAGGTGCTTTATACCACTAAGAAAAATCCAATAGGCTAGGTGAACTTAGTCACCCATGTGTGGGGTTATAAGTCCAATATATATGCTTAGGATTTATGTGGTTTATTTTAGCTAATCTCTATTTTGTAGGTGTTAGTTAGATTTCCACTTTTCTTTTCATGTAAATTTGTGCAATTAGGATTTTAGAATGATTATTATGGGGATTAGGATTAGCATTGGTCATAAAGTTCTATTTTATGCATCATGTGAAGCCTTAGAGCATCCACCTTCCAACCATCCAAAAGAAGGAAACAAAGAAGAAAGAAGAAGTGAAGCTCGAAGACCCCCATAACAATGAATTCTTGCTTAATTGTAATTTAATTTATTTATAATTCAGGTTGTATAAGGGTAGAGCTTGACTACCCAATTTATTATTTTTGGTTTGTACGGTGGTGCCCGACCACAACAACCTCTTATTTTTTTATGAATAGCTTTATAAATTGATTGATGATTTGTTTAGATTTTGCATTAAGTGGCATCTTTTCCTAGTTTCTTCCTTGCTTTATGTATGGCCTAAATGTGGATTAGGCTCTTATAGAAAAATAAATCTTTTACCAACTTAACAACTCAAAACTAAAAATAAAGAACCTATAACCTCACCTAAAGCCTAGGTTTAAAATCAAAATAAAAGAACTAGTAACCCCTTAGCTGGATGAGTGCTCTCTTTATAATATCATGCACAACAGCATCTTATTTCAGTCTTGATTGGAGGGCTTCCACCTTTGCCAAAGAAACTTGGCTTGACCTTTGAGATCCATGGTGGAAACACACCTCCTCCCTTCTCACTGATTTTGGCCAATAACTTTACCATATGAATCCTATTAGCTTGAGTCAAAATAATTGTCCAAAAATAAAAAATAAAATAAAATTTGAATTGCATTAGACTTAGGTTATTTAAAGCATGCTCTTACATGATCTAGTCTCTTTAGGGAGTGAGTTTATGGAACTAGTCTCTTTCTAAATAAAAAATAACCTAGCTATCTTGCATAAGCATATGACTTGCCTACATGTATTTAAAATCAGGAGGAGTTAGTTGGAAGACACCCCCAGGTAGTTGTAAGTCCAAGCTGTCAGGTGATTTGTTCTCTCTTGTGGAGGTAAAACAAATACCCATTTTCACCTTAGATTTAGGTTGTTTTTTCCCCTCGCCAAAACTCCCTAGATTTAAGTTCTAGGTTGCTTCTCCCTTTCATGGGTCATAAGCATAATTCCTCACCTCTTAGGCATCTCCTTAATCTTGTGTTGAGGAATCATAAGTCCTAAATTTCTAATAAAAAATGCAACTCAAATAAACTAAATCAATTTCAAAAATGTAAAGCCCAATCGTAGGATAGTTTAAGATGCTTGTTAGGTTTCCTTGCATCATGAGCATCTCCTACTTATCTTCTATTTTGGCTTCGATAATAACTCCCTCTCTTTGATCAATCCCACTTAATCTCCAAAAAATGAACTAATCGATTAATAGTCCTTTCCTATTGAAATCTTTGAAGATAATGATCATTTACCTTAATCGAGAGTATTCCTAAGGGATCTCATCCCTTAGGATGTAATTAACTATGGGGCTTGCCCCTATAGGGAACTTAATAAACCCAATTTAAAATAAACCCTGCTTTACTTTTCCATGTAAAGTAGGGGAAGAATCTCTGGAACATATGCAGACCCATCATTCCTAGGAGTCCTTATTGAGGTGATTTGGTCTATTAAAGGGTAGTAACTTCCATCTATTAATATAGTACACTATTCCTTGATGACATACTCAATCACCTGAATAAGCACATCTGTGGATCTGCGTGACATCCTAAAAAGATGAATTTCTATATTCTTGCTTTTCTCCACAGATTGAAGGTGACTCCCATAGAAAATTATTCACCACAACCATATGCCCATTTTCACCTTAGATTTAGGTCATGCTTTGGCCCTCGCCAAAGCTCCCTAGATTTAGGTTCTAAGGTTGATGTTTCCCTTTGGCTATAATCATAAATCTTCACCTCTTAGGAATTTTCATGATCTTGTATCATGGAATTATAAGTCCTAGATTTCTAATAAAAATTCAACTCAAACAAATAATTCTTTTCAAATTCAAAACATATAAAGCCCAACCATAGGATAGTTTGGGATGCTCGTTAGGTCTCCTAGCATCGAGTATCCCCTACTTATTTTCTTTTGGTTTTGGTGATAACTCCATCCTCTTGATCAATCCCACTTGATATTCCAAAAAAACCAATTTGATTGATAGTCATATCTTTGAAATCTTTGGAGAAAATGATCATTTATCTTAATCGAGAGTATTCTTAAGGAATCTCATTCCTTAAGATGTAATTAACTATGGGGCTTGCCATAGGGAACTTAATGAACTAGTTAAAATAAAGCTACTTTTTTTCATGTAAAATAGAGAAGAATCATTGGTACATCAAGACCCATTGTCCTTAGTCCTTATTAGTGATTATATAGGATGATGACTTCTATCTCTTGAGATAGTATATCATCCCTCAATGTCATACCCGATCACCTTAATAAAAATATCTATGGATCTACATGGTGTCCAACAAGGCATGTATTTTTGTCTTCATTTATTTTGCAAAGATAGATGAAGATGAGAATATTTCACCATAGAATCAAAGGGTAGGTCAAGTTGACCAATTTGACCAAAACTGGCCAAATTGGCTTGGGTTATGGGTTGATTCATGTTCAATTTTCTAATCGAAGATGAATGTGGTCTTTAATTTGAATTAATTTGGATTTAGGCCAAATTGATCCATTAGGCCAATTTGGGCTAAATGGCTCAATTGGGCTCGATCGATCAAATTGGGTTCAATTATGGCTTTGATCAAGTTCAATAATAATTGGAATGAACTTAAGCCATTAGTTGCAATCAATTTTGTTAGATCATGATTTGACCCAATTTGGTCCTTTAGGCCAATTTGGGTCAACTTGGATCGAATGCCAATTGGGCTTGGTTTGGCTTAATTGGTAGTCAAGTCTTATTTAAATATTGATTTTGGGTTTATTCAAATCATTGGTTTCAATTAATTTGATAGAAGATGAGTTTTGGCTAGTTTGGGTTCATTTGGGCTAAGGGTTGACTTGGTCAAATGACTAAGTTGACTTGGTTTGACTCAATTTATTGCAATTAATCATCTTAGAGTGATCAACAATCATGGTGGAAGGTTTTGGTGAGCTTGGTTCAATCCAATTTTGGTTGGATTGGAAGTTGGCTCAAATGGGTCCTTTAAGTCACTTTGGGTCAAGTGGACCTAAGTGGGTCAATTATTTGGTTTTGGTTTGATTTGAGTTTAGTTGAACTTATATATGAGCATGGATTGAAATATAAATTCAACGATAATCAATTTGGAGTTTATGGGATTTTGGCTCATTTAAAATTTTTAAGTCAAAAGGGCTAAGTTAGGCTTGACTTGGGATTACTTGAATTTGGTTTGATGATTGTAGGTTTCATTTATATTTGGATAGATGATTGAAGGAATGATTGATTCAATAGAAAATCCATTAGTTTTGATCTAGATAGAATTTGGCCAAGTCCAAAGAATTGGCTTAAAGGGCTTTAGGTTTGGATTTGATTTTGGATATAGTTTTGGTCATTTGAATTTAGATTTCATTAATATTTGTGAATATAAATGAAGGAATGATTGATTTATAAGAAATTAATTGAATTTGATTTGATTTAAAAGGGGTTTTGGCTAAGTGTATGAAGGTGGCTCATATGGCTTAGGAAGGGTCTTAGGATTTGAATTTGATTTTGGGTTTCAATCATTTGGAGTCAAATTTGGAATTAGATTTGGAATTTGAATTTGAATTTGAGGTTTGGTTTGAAATTTGAATCTGGGTTTGATTTGAGAAGGTGTATATGGATTGGGTTTAGGCTATAGGGTAAGTGATTTTCTTAAGTCCTAAGGCATGGCCTAAACCTATGATTAACCCTTCTAAGTCTATAGGCTTAAGTTAATTATTCTCCTAATCACTAGAAGTATCTTATGACTAAAGAACTCTTAGTGTCTAAAAGAGTTCTAAGTCTAAGGAGATGAGGTTGAGAGCTCACTCCAAAAGTGAGATCAACAAAGGAACCCAATGTGTGTAACCGACAAGGCACACCATATAGGACTAAAATGATCAACAACATCAAGAAGATTACAACCCAAATGATCTCCTATACAGAGGTAGATAGAATCATGAGCTTAGTGTAATGCTTTCTCTTTATGGCATAAGAGAGCAAGAAGAAATTCGCTGGGGATTGAGTACATGAACCTTCCTCTAGGGAAGTAGGTTCAAGCTATCCATTGAGGATATGGATCTGAGTTTAATTATTAGTATGATTTGTTTAGATGTGTATCCACTGGGGATAAGAACCTATAATTTGATGGGGATCAAGATCAAATTGATTTTTAATTTATTTTATTTTAATTAATGTGGAGCATATCCATTAGGGATATGTGCTAGAATCCTGAGATTGTATGTGAACCTCCGCTAGGGAAGCAGGTTCGGGCTATTCACTAGGGATAAGAATTTGATTATTTCTATGATTTATTCGATTAGACTCCACTAGGAAAGTTGGTTTAATTTGTTATGGCTCTATTGAAGAGAAGGGTTCTAGATTGAGAGCATATCCACCGGGGATGCACATCGATTAGATTTGTTTGATTTAGACCTAAGCTCCACTAGGGAGGCTAATTTGATCTGCTCCTCACTCAGGAGAAATTTGGTTTGTCCAATATGTTTAATTTGACTCAACTGGGGAGGTTAGTTTTGAACTTATTTTGTTATGAACCCTCTCGGTGTGCGATGGACCACACTAAGAAAGAGCTATAGGGGCCTTGGCCTATCTTAGATTTATAAGTCCAAAGGGGTAGTCAACCTGCCACAAGGTAGGACTATCCGACCTAAGGGTTGCCTTTAGGCATGCAACGACTATGCTAGAAGAAAGCGTAGCATACTTACATCTTCCAAAGGAGGGAAATGCTGGGGTGATCTGTTGGATGGACAACATATCAAACCCTACCTAAAGTGACTACTGAGTAAGCACCATTGGGGATCTTACCAACTCAAGAGTAGTCCTGATGATTAATTTGATTTTAATTTCATTTGATTTAATGCGATTCGATTTAATTTGGTGTGTTATGTTATAGATATTGTTGGCATGCAATGGACCTATTTAGAAGGGGCTATGTAGGCCTTGACTTGTCTCAGATTTACAAATCCAAATGAGTAGTCTACCAGCCACAATGGTAGGATTATCCAGGGGGTTGCCTTTGGTAAATGACTATTTGGGAGAAAGCATAGCAGACTTACATCTTCCAAAGTAGGGATTAGCTGTTGGGGTGATTTGTGGATGGCGCAACAAATCAAACTCGACCTAGGGCTACTATTTCAATGAATGTCGCTGTGGACTCATATCGACTCAAGAATAGTCAGAATTAATTTAATTTTAGATGGACCCATCGGTGTGCAATGGATCTACTAAGAAGGAGCTAATATCAGTCTAGACTTATATTAGATTTACAAATCTAAAGGAATAGTCTATCAGCCATGAGGTAGAGCTAACCAACCTAAGGTATGCCTTTCGGTTTGCAATGGTCAAACTAGGAAGAAAGCTTGTAGACTCAACTTCCTGAACAAGGAACCACTAGGGTGATCGATTTCTAGCACAACAAATCAAACCTGACTTAAGGCTGCCCATTGGAGTGCAACGATCATGCTAGAAAGAATGCATAATAGACTTATATCTTCCAAAATATGATCATTGTCGATGACTTAGTGGAACAATAAGTTGAACCCACCTAAACTCGAGAGAGTGCCGACGGAGACTTATCACAACTCAAAGTAGTGCAATTCCTATAGAGTTTTGTTGACACTCCCTAAAGATAGGATGCCGCTTGGAAAAGGTACCACTGGGGTTTTCCTTCTAATCCATAAAGAAAAATATATTTTTATTTTATTATATGCATGGACCCTATTGAGGGATCACAGAAGAACTTACACCAAGTCTCGACTTACTAGATCAAGGGAGAATCTACATATTCGCAAGACAAATTCTCTAACCCTAGGGGTGGCTACAAGGAAAGGGGGATTGTCCAATCCAAAAGTAACCGGGGTAGTGTCTAAATGGGGTCACTAAGGATGTGATCCAAATAGAGTGCCCATAGGGGAGGTGCTGCTAGGGGTGTTATCCAAAACCTTGTAAAAGAAAGCCTGTAGGTATTCGGTGGCCAACTCAAGGAGAAAGTGTGGGGACTCACATCTATCAAGAGTGGTGTATCCATCAGGTAGGTCGCCATCGGCATGGCGATAACCAACCAACCTAAGGTGCCCATCAATTTGTGACAATCAATCTAGAAAGAAGGCGTGTAGGCTTACATCTCCATAAAGCAGAACTAATTATCGGGATAGTCTATCTTTGGCTCGATAGGGGCTATCTGACATAGGGTGACTACTAAGCAAGGGGTCCATAGGGACCAAACCCAAGCTTGAAGTAGTCAAGAGGAAAGGATCCATTGGGGGACTTATCCTAAGCCTCAAATATACTCGACCTAGTTAGTGCATGATGGCTAGTTCAAGAAGAAAGTGTAGCTTACATCCTCTTAAACAAAGTCAACATGAGTAGCTTACTGGTTGTGTAGTGAGGCTTACCAAACTAACAAGGTGCTCATTGGTTTACAATGATCAAGTTAGAAAGAAAGCACGAGGACTCACATCCCATGGGTGACCAGGGGTGACACACTAGGTAGCATGTCACGACCCAGAGCCTAATGAGTGAGTGGGGGGCCTTGCTCCCACATTAAAATATCCTGAGATAAAAGATATGTGTTTGTTTGTGTTGTGAAAGATAGAATAAGATGTCGCTTGGGTTCTCTTACACCTAACTTAGTTGGACTAGTCAAAATAGGATGCCTTGTGGGTTCTCTTACACTAACCTAGTAGCACTGGAGGAATGTTTATAGTTTGTGTTTATGTTGTGGAGGGATAGGATGCCCTTGGGTTCTCTTATACCTACCCTAAACATGTTGTAGTAGATTCACAAGCAAAAGATATTTTTAACACAGAAGAGATGAAATTTGAGATGAAAAGAAGTTTTATTGATAATCATTTCAGAACGTGATTTATGGATAGTATTTCTTTTGGTTGAGCCCATTGATTGGAAGCTTTGGGTGCTCTCCCTTACAATTTATGAATTGATAAGATCCTCCTTGGTAGGCCTTCTCTATGGCATAAGGGCCTTCCTAAGTGGGTTCAAACTTGCCTCCCATCTTTGGACGGGCAACAATTGGTCTCCTTATAACTAAAATAAGCTCTACTTGAAAAGCTCTAAGATGGACCAACTTGTTGTGAGCTTGAATCATTTTTGGCTTTGTACAACTCGAGCTTCTAGCATGCCCAGAGGCGTCTCTCCTCCAAACCTTCGAGCTCTTCCAACCATAACTTAGCGTTCTGCTCTGTTGTGATTTTACTACCCACAGCTATCTTTAGTGATGGGAGCTGGACTTCTAATGGTAGAACGGCTTCAGACCCATACACTAAGGAGAATGGGGTAGACTGAGTTGGAGTTTTGTATGTGGTGCGGTAAGCCCACAAAGCTTCAACTAACTTCTCATGCCACTATTCTTGTTGTTGTCGAGTGTCTTCTTTAAAATTTGGATGAGAGTTTATTGAAGGCTTCCGTTAAGCCATTTTCCCTTGGGTAGTATCTCCAATCTATGTTGTGTCTATGAGCAAAGTTATTGATTTTAGTGTTCTTGAATGCGCATTCATTATCGATAATTGAGGCACCCAAACCTATATATAATGATGGTTCAAAGATTGGAGCACATGCAGCTATGACCTCTAAGTGGGATTTTCCGCCATTTGGAAAAGTGGAATGAATCAGGACCCTTGGAAGAAGGAGGATCGATATGCAACACATGTGGTACCACCATCATGTAGATATTGGGTGGTTGATGTAGACCAGCTGGTTGATGGACCAGAACAAGTAGTGTATCATATTGTGTATTCTAACATAATTTGACTGATCCTACATGCTTTGTATTTGCCTAGACAATGTAACCACGTATGATCAAAGGACCGTACAAGTTCATTCATATAGGAAAGGCTCTCGCTTCACTGACTAGTGATTTCTCTTGAGGTAGTTTGCCTATATTTAAATAATCCATGAATGGTTGCCTCTAATTTGACTCCTCATCCTTTTTGGCAATGGTAACCTCCCCTTCAAGAGAGAATCTCTTGATAAGTTCAACATCAATAAGGGATAAGATTTATCTATTTTGGACTCTTATTAGAATGGACTCATCTTCCGGACATGCCAACTCTTTGGCAAGCTTGGCTAATGCGTCTGCTACTATATTCTCTCCTCGAGGAATCTTGTAGATGATAACCTCTAGGATTTGAGCCAACAACTCCATGGTATACTTATGGTAATGATGAAGCTTAGGCTTTAGAACCTTGTAAGATCCAGCAATTTGGTTGATGACTAACTGATAATCCCAAAGATGTTGATACTATGGACACATAGTGTAATGACTAACTCCAGATCGACAATTAGAGCCTCACATTTAGCTTCATTGTTTGTGCATGGATTGGACAGATGATATGAGAATCTCATCACATCATAGTCCAAGGTTAGGAGAATTATTCCTACCCCCGCCTTTCCTAAGATAGTAGAATATGGTTCTTCTCCTCTTTGAGAGGAAGTTGTACCATCAAAATACATCCCCCAGAGGTGAATGCTAGTGTCCCTTAAGTTCATGATTTATTCATCAAGGAGGTCATCACTAAGTGGAGAATCAGCAAGAAGTGGGTGTGTTGCTAAGAAATCTACTAGTGCCTATACTTTCCCCACACTGAGGGGTACAAATGTGATGTCAAATTATGACAAAATCATGGACCAACGTGCCAACTGTCAGGATAGCATCGACCATGTCATGAGATATTATAGTGGATTGATTCTGAAGATCATATTCATCTTATGAGAAAGCATGTAGTGTCGTAGCTTTTGGGATGCAAAGATTAAAGCTAGGCAATGCTTTTCAATAGGTGGGTAGTTTGCCTCAGCAAGGATTAGATGGCTAAGGTAGTAAAGAGCATTTTCTTTCCCTTTATCATTGGTTTGAGCCAACAAACACCAAGGGAGTCATCTAATGCAATGGTGTAGAGGATCAGCGGCTCACCCAGGATAAGGGCTGCTAGAACTGGCAGCATCATTAGGTAGTGCTTGATGTCTTCAAAAGTATGCTAGCACTTGACATCCCACTTGAACTTGGCATCCTTTTTTACAAGTGCTGAGAATGGTTGGCATCTTCCTGATAGGTTGGATATGAAGCATCTTAAATATGCAAAGTCCCTTGGAATGATATGAGTTGAGTTAGACTTTAAGGGTGGTATTTCTAAGATAGCTTTGATCTTCTCCGGGTCGATCTCTATTCCCGGTGTTGGACAACAAACCCAATAAATTTTCTTGAAGCTACTCAAATGCATACTTCAGGGGGTTCATTTTGAGATTGTATTATTTTAACCATTTGAAAACTATTCTCAAGTCAAAGAGATGGTCTTTCTTTTCTCTGCTTTTGATAATGAGATCATCGATGTAGCATTCAACTTGATGATGAATGAGTTCATCAAATATTTGAGTCATGGCCTACTTGTATGTAGCACCGACATTTTTGAGGCTAAAAGGCATGACCTTATAATAATAAATTCTGATCAAGGTTTGAAAAGTAGTGTTTCTTTCATCCTCAAGGGCCATCTTGATTTGGTTGTAGCCAAATGACCCTTCCATAAAGGAGAATATTGTATGAGATGAGGCAATGTCCACCATTAATTCTGGTATAGGAAGTGAAAATTCATCCTTAGGACATGCCTTATTTAAATCCCTAAAATCAATGCATAAGTGAATTTGGTTATTCTTTTTCTTAACTTGGATGACACTGGCTAACCAGCTAGGATATTTTTCTTCCCTGATAAATTCAACATCGATCAATTTCTTGATTTCAGAAGTGACCTATTCAATGTCTAATCGCATGCATCTAGGAGCCTACTTGATAGGGTTAGCATTAGGTTCTATTGCTAGTTTGTATACTACTATGTAAAGAGGTAGAATGGCCATCTCTTTATAACTCCATGCAAAGCAGTCCTTAAACTCATTCAATAGCTTCACTAAATCATTGGTTTCTTTTTCATTCAATAGAGAACTGATGTATGTTGGATGTAGATTATCTTCGGTTCCTAAGTTGATTTATTTGAGTTCTTCGATGGTTGATCTGATATCTTCTTTGAACTCTTGCGGTGCATCTCTAACTTCAGGCTCATTTGGGTCATCTGAAGTTTCTAAGCATACCTCCTCATAAAAGTTAGCATGGTTTGAGAAGAACCTATTAGACTCCAAATGATTTATGATGACTACGCAATGGTTTTCATCATCGACTAGACTCACTGTACCAAATCCTAGTCTTGGTCTTGATCAAGAATATTTGCATTAGTTGTCCCATAGCCTTTTAAATTAGTTTGACCTGTGTTTAGACCAAGTATGATGGATTAATCTCCTTTTACTAAGTTAAGAACATAAGGCAAGTACCAATCAAAAGGTAATTGTATTAAATATTTATATGAATCATCCTCAAGTTCTACATTAGCTTCTTGACTTGAGGATGATGCTCCCAACAAAAATCTCTTTAGCTTGACATCTATGGATGACTTGGGGGCCTTCTTAACTACTGAACCTTCAACTTTTTGAGAAGAAAGTGAGGTTAGAGCTAAAGTTTTCAACTGTTGTCTGACTATTCTACATAATAGTGATTCAAATACATTCATGTTTTTCTTGGAGGCCTGGTCTTCATCATTTTCTAGCTCGAATGTCACCTTTAAAGGGACCCACTGAGAGGGGTTGGTCGGTGTGCTAACCACATGAGACTCATCCTCCGAACTGGACTCTAAGTCTATGTGGATAGCAGGGGTACTCTTGTGAGCTAGAACATAGCTCCTAGGGCCACCAAGGGGAGGTATTCCACTTGGAACTACCTCTAGATCTACCTCTGTCTCTGCCTCTGCCTAGTGAGGGTCGAGTCATCCTACTTGTGTGTTCGTATGGAGGAATAAATTATATTCAGAATCTAATATTTGGCTCTACTTATTCCTCAGTGTCTGATTCTCGCTTACTTGCATTTTCATTTTCTTTTCTTTTTTCTTTTCCTTTTCTTTTTCTTCTCCTTCTTTTTCTTTTATTTTTTTCTTTTATTTTTGAGCATTCACCAAGTTTACGAGAATAGACTTTTTGATTTGTAGGAAGATAATAAGTTGCATCCTCATATATCTTAATCTCTCTAACTAAGAATGGTTTCAAGTCTCCTTTGACATAATACTCAATTCCACCTCTTCAGAATTTGATGCATTGATGTAAAGAGGATGGAACCATGTGTTTCCATGTATACAAGGCCTACAAAGCAAAATAGTCAAAGATGTATTTGAATTGATTATGTAGAACTTAGCTTTTATCTTCCAATCATCTATCTCCAATGGTAACACTATAGAGCCTAAAGCCCTCTCGCCTTGTTCATTGAATCCTCTTAACATCATCCGATCTCCTCAGAGTTCAGAGATGTCAATCTTTAAGTAGGCAAGGGTCTTTTGACTCATAATGTTCACTGATGCACATGGATCAGCTAACACCCTGTAGATTTTAAATCTGCCCATGTCCACTATGATGTAGAGGGGACAGTTATGCTCGATTATTCCCAAAAGATGGTCCTCATCTGTGAATGTAACTCCACAAGCTTCTCTTGAATACAATGTCACCTCTCCAATAGAAATCAACTGAGCTAAGCATATTTTTGGATCAAGAAGGGCTTTAATCAATGACTCCTCATCTTTGGATAAGACAAGTGCATCATATATGCTTAGTTTAGCTGGCAACATTCTTAGGTGAGCGAGGACATTGTAGTCAACTCTGGGCTAATCCTCCACAAGCATATCTTTAGGTGGAGCATCCTATGGAGGGGCTTCTTGATTACTAGAACTAATGACTTATTTACGCTTATCCTGAGTGTTATCCTAGGAGGTAGAACTTTGCCACTATAGAGGTTGACTTCAATGATTTCATGAGATGATTTAGTAAAATGTTATACCTGCTCATCAGGTCACCTACAACTTCTCCTATGGGATCATCGGAGTTGGATGAGTCCAAATAAATCTCAATGGGCGAACCCGAATGATTCAAGAATGGAAAATCCATTTCTAAATTATAAGAGGAATCATTGAAACTAGAGTTATCATTATTATTTTGTAGACTTGGAGATTTTTTGAGAGGAATAAAATCTTGAGTATCAGAAGTGGAAAAAATGTAAGTGAAATCTTTCTTCATTCATTTCTTCTTAGATGGAGGTACATGATAGAAATCTAATAAAGTAAGCAGGGAAAGAGATTTAGTGCCCTTGTCCATCATACAACGCCTCCCACAAAAGAGGAGCTGGGGGAGGAAAGTAGTAGCTATGCGATGGATGGTGTCTTTGGACTCAGGGCGGTGGTTGTGCTACTTATCTATCTCGCAAGTAAAGGGTGGCTTCTTCTTTGTTGGACTTCTACCTCCTTCAAGTTGTCCTTAGCAACTTGCAAACCTTCCTTAGAGTTGGAGGTTTGTGCTACTTCAGGCACCTATAAGGGTAACTTTCTAATCTTAGAGATGATTTTCTTGAGGTTCAGGATAAGGAGATATCCCAACCTTCCTCTATCTTGAGAAGATCACTTGTATCCCCAAGGATTACCCTAACAGAACTGGAGGGTTGTTCTAGTAAATATTCCTTAGGGATGATAATGTGGTAGGGGAAAAGTTTGGATCATGACTCTTGCCCACATCCTCTAGCCTCCTAGGCTCTGGTAACTCAAAATCAAGATTCATTAAGAGGTTCTTAAAGATCTTTCTTACTACCTCCCTCTTGAATGAATAAGGCTTATTCAATTTGTCGACAAGAGTAGGTAAGTGATAGTTACCTAGTGGTGGATAGGAGTACTGGTCTTGATGTTGTGGATGGGAATACTGATGAGTAGGTGGTGGTGGAGGCTAATATGGCAACTGAGGTGGCCAATATGATGGCCGAGGTGGTGGTAAATGAGGTGGTAGAAGAGGCTGATGTGCTCAAGGTCTGTCTGGCTAAACCCTAGCTGGCTGCTTCCCCTTGTCAACTACTGTGACTACCCCTGACTTCTTCTCAAATGCCTTCAATGGTCTTGGCTTGGCTGACTGATCTTAGAAAGGTAATTGTTTGACCTCTCCTTGTAGAATAGCCTTGTTAATTAATTTCCCAAATGTCTTAATGGTAAACCCTTTAAGCATGAAGGTGATTGGGCCATGAATATTCTTGATTAGAATTTCAATGGCATGTTGTTCAGATAGGAGTGGTTCGCATTTCATACTTAAATTATGCCATCTAAGAATGTAATCAATAAGGGACTCACCAAGGTGTTGTGGAGCTACAATGAGATTGCCAACAGTTACCTTTTGCTGAGCTCCAGTAAATCTCTTAATGAAGAGCTGCTCCAACTCAGCAAATGTCTCCACTGAACCATTGGGTAGTTCAACGTACTAATCAAATGTGATGCTTGTCAAACTACAGACAAAGAGATAGAATAAGAGTGCATCAGCCAGCATTGCAACATCACGAAGTGTGCTATGTCTTTGAGGGTTCCTACTGCCATCAAAAATTTTGAAGGAAGGAGGCACAAAACCCTCATGATATTGGACACCATCAAATTCCTCTAGGTAAGGTCTACCTTTAGAACAGATGAGCTGCCTCGAGCTTGTGCCAATGAATCATTCACTTGTTGCTCCACCAACTGCTTGATGTCTCTTTCTTGCATGGAGGTGCTATCCACCACCTTCCTATGCAAGCTACCACTGTCCTGATCTACTGAAGAAGTGCTTTTGGGCTAATCTAGGATAGGCGTTAACTCAAGATGATCTATCTCTATCGGTATATGCTGCAGTACTGAGGCTTAATTCTGAAGTGCATGGAGGCTACTAATAGGTCTTCCATCCTCTTCTCCATCCGGTTGATATGATCATCCTTTGTTTAAGCTGCTGACGAAGGTGTTAGGTTGAATGGATGGCATCATCTTCCTCAACCACAATACCTTTCTAACTATGTTAATCTCTATGAAGGGATCTCTAGTATCGACCATGTGGACCTCGGCCGAATCCTCAAGGAGATCATCCTCATCATCAAAGCTAACCTTTCCCTCCTCCTGTTACAATCGATCACTCCCTAGAAGCTCTCTCTTCTCTGCAATCTTATCTTTAAAATTCTCATCTAGGGAACCATCTAACCGCACTGCCATCGACCTGGAGGAGAGCATCACCATGATGGAGATGCACCTAACACTCTATCATCACTAGAGTGCTAGCTCGAGGAGGGTCATACTTGGAAGAGACATGCTGTGGAGCCATGGGTGGAGTATTGTCCCAGAGATCCACCATGGGGACTATAACTGTCTCCTTCCCCTTTTTTAATGTTTTCACTGCCTCTAATGGTGGTGGTGGTGGTGCAACCACGATGCCACGCTTCCTTCTTCACCAAGATTGTAGTATGAAGTTGAGTGGGGAACTCACCACCCTCTGGAGTAGATGAAGTGGGATCCTTTGGCCAGCCATCACCAATTGAGCTTTTCTTCTCCTGATGTTATCTTTTGTGCCTGTAGACGAGGATGGACCTAAAGGGTGATGGTGGGTGAGGAGTGGATCGGTGTGGTAGAGACAACACTAGCTCTACCCTCCCTGGGGCTTTTCCCCTATAACTAGTGGTTCTCATCAGCACTATACTATCAGTCATATCAGCCATGGTGGCCCGATGATTGGGAAAATTGACTAGAGTAGAGGTCATCGACTGTCTGGCAAACCTCCATCGCCTCCCACTAAACCGGCTCGATGATCTATCACTGAATGTGCTTAACACTGGACAGACCAAGTCAAATTGCACTCAACATCTGAATCCCTGTATACTCTGTAATACCATATAGAGACTAGCATAGGACTTTCTCCTATCCCTACCTAAAGCTTCATGGTATGTAGGAGGACGAGGCAATGTAACTAACCTCTAATAGTCCTCCTCTCCATCTGATGTTGAGAGGGGGTGGAACTGGTTTCTAGTCAACAACGGGAAAACCTCATGGGGGAACCTTTCTGTGTGGGATGCATCCATCTCAGGCATGCTCGGTGCCACTTAAATCTTGCTCTATTGTAAATTTGTTCTAAAAGTGTGCGGGTGTTAGAATTATCCAAAGGTGGGGAGGCTATCTCTGAAGCTAAGATAGCCTTCCCCTTAGATGGGACCATCGAGGAGGTGCTAACACTCACCCGAGCGATTGTGGGAACAATTGTTTGAGTAGGAACTGGACTGACTGGAAGATCCTCAACTGCCTTCCTGAAGGATACTCTGTTGGAAGATCGATCCGGATGATGGCACCCCGCCACCTCATCTTAATAGTGAGGGTCGCCCCCATGCAAGTGATGCAAGCTCCCTCAAATCCCTGACCAAAGAATACTAGATTGGTGGAGTCAGTTTAAGGGAGGCTGGCCTGATCCAGGGCCAAATCTATCCCGAACTTGTATCAGATTTTTAGAGGCCATGTCTACTGACTGCAAAAGACTACACTAACTAATCTAAGCTATATGTCTACATTTGTTGAAATATAACTTGTATTAAATTTTTTCCTTGATATTTTTTTCCATGCAAGTAATAGAAGTTTGGAGTTTTCAACCCACACTCAATAATTCAAATATGTTAAGTGGGGTTCATTGGAGAGATTTGGATATTAAGGAGAGTCTTTGCCATTTGATTTCAATTTAGAACATATACTTAACCAATTTAGGTAGGTTGGGTGGGGTTCTAAAATTTGAGGAGAGATTTTCTTGGAGATATTTGTCTTTTGTGCATCTTGTTTGAAAATATTGATGATTTGAAAGAACCTCTACTTAACAAATTTGAGCATGCTAAGAAGAGGTTGTGATTATGTGTTTAAAATTTCTTTAGAATGTCTTTGCTTGTAAAGATTTGTTTATGTGATATTTTGATTTGAAAAATGGGGCTTCTTACTTAACAAATTAGTAAGTTAAGTAGGGGCCACATGTGTTTGATTTATGCTAGAAGATGAGACTTTCACTTAACAAATTTGGTATGTTAAGTGAAAGCCAAATGTGATTATGACATAGATTTGCTTTTCTTTGAAGATGGGAGTCCACTTAACAAATTTGTTATGTTAAGTGAAAGCCCCAAATGTGTTTGAGATATATTTGTTCTTTCTTTGAGAATGAGACTCTCACTTAACAATTTTGGTATGTGTGGAACATTTTTTTATTTTTTTACTTTATTTTCATCTTTGAAGTAAATGAAAACAAAATAAACTATTTGAACACCATGCAAATCCATGGATATACTTATTAGGGTGATCGAGTATGACATTGAGAAATGGTGTACTATCTCAAAAGAAGTTCATCCTACAATTGACCTAATCACCTAATAAGGACTCCTAAGGATGATGGCTCTTCGAATGTACCAGAGATTCTTCCCCTACTTTACATGGAAAAAGTAAAGTAGATTTATTTTAAACTGGTTTGTTAAGTTCCCTATGGAGGCAATCCCCATAGTTAATTACATCCTAAGGAATGAGATTCCTTAGAATACTCTCGATTAAGGTAAATGATCGTTATCTCCAAAGATTTCAAAGATAGGACTATCAATCAATTAGTTATTTTTGGAAAATCAAGTAGGATTTGAGAGAGAGGAGAGAGTTATTATCAAAACTAAAGGGAGATGAGTAGGGGATGCTCATGATACAAGGAAGCCTAGTGAGCATCCCAAACTATCATATGGTTAGGCTTTACATTTTTGAAATTGAGGTGAATTATATGTTTGAGTTGAATTTTTATTAGAAATTTAGGGCTTACAATACCACAACACAAGATTGTGGAAATGCCTAAGATGTGAGGATTAATGCTTTTAGCCTGCAAAGGGAAACAACAACCTCAGATACTAAATCTAGGGAGCTTTGGTGAAGGCCAAGGCATGACCTAAATCTAAGGCAAAAATGGGCATATGGTTTATCTCCATAAGAGAATAAACAACCCAACTGTTGGACTTATAGCTGCTTGGGGGTGGCCACCAACTAACTCCTCCTATGATTTTAAATTCATGTAGGCAAGTCTTATGCTTTGCAAGGTAACTCTAAGTCCTTAAACACACTCCCTAAAAGACTAAATCATGAAGGACATGAGAAATTACTTAATCTAATGCAAATTTTGTCAAGTTTTATTTTAATTTTTGGATAATTTATTTGACAATGGCTATAGGATTCATATGCCTAATGCATGAAAATTTGGTTATGGGCCAAAATCAGAAAGGAGGTGTGTTTCCACCATGGCTCTCAAAGGTCAACCCATTTTTCTCTAGCAAAGGTGAAAGCCCTCCATTAATAAGAGTGAAGCAATATGATTTATGCATGATGTGAGACATACAATATCCAGCTAAGGGGTTGATAAATCCTTTATTATCTAATTTATGTCCTGGGCTTTAGGTGAGGTTATGAGTTGTTTAATTTTAATTTTGAGTTGATTAATTGGATAGAAGATTTATTTTTCCCTAAGAGTATAATCACATCCAGACCATTCATCAATAAATGAAGAAACTAGGAAAACCATGCATCATAATTACACAATCTAAACAAAAATCAAACTATTTTATAAAGCTAGCGTGAAAGAATAAGAGGTCAATGTGGTCGGCTCCATCACACAAACCCAAAAAGAAAAATGGGTAGCCGAGCTCTATTCTTATACAACCCAGATTACAAATGAATAATTACAATTTAGAAGGAATTTATGTTATGGGGGTCTTCATTCTTCATTTATTCATTTCTTTGTTTCTTCATTTCTTTCTTTCTTAATTTCTTTTCTTCTTTTGGTTGGTTGGGATATAGTTGCTCCAAGGCTTCACATGGTGCATAAGATGTGGTCTTATGACCAATGTTCATCCTAATCACCCATAACATTCATTCTAAATCTTAATTATAAAAATTACATCAAAATGGGAAATATAAAATCAAACTAAACCTATAAAATAGAGATTAGCTAAACATACCACACAACCCAAGCATGTATGTGAATAGATTGGACTTAGCACCCCCATATGGGTAACTAAGTCCACCTATCTTAGTTTGGATTATGCTTAGGGGTATATGCAACCTGCACAACAAAAGCATTTATATTTGTATTACATCACCCCTTAAGCACAACCCCTGTAGAAGACATGATTAAGCTAAGATCGCCTACCATCAGTCATGCACACCTAACATCTAAAATATTACATCACAAAAATAAGCATCAAACCATGCATTAACATACATAGAGCTAGAAATGGTGACTTAGCCTAATGTGTGCCATTTAAGACTTGTGTGGCTTTTTTAGCTAGGCTTTAAGGTTGGAATTTTCTAAGTGTGAGAGATTCAATTTAAAAGGGAGGTTTCATTTTAAGTGATTTAGTTGATTTGTCAATTTTATTTGATTATTTGATTTGGTTTGAATGATTCTACATTTAATTAAATGTTGTAAAGAGAAGAAAAAAGAAGAGAACTTCACTTTCATCCCTACCTTAAGTAATCTCTAAAGTAGATTCATTAATGATTTTTTTTCTTTGGTGAATATTTTATTATGTGTTTTAATTAATCATAAGTTTAGATTTGCTCTAAATAAACCTATTCAATAAGAAAGGCATCTTAGGATTAGCAAGGTGAATTACTATCACATAACACACAACCATTTATTTCTTTCCAACATGTATACCATGCATATGAATAATCCTAAGCATAGCTATACATGCAATCCAAATCTTAGCACACCTTAATGATGAATGCAAAGAGATGTTGTTTAAGAAAATTTGGATGTTCCATGAATTCATGTTTTCATTAAGTAAAAAAGAGGACTTTTATCCACTAACAAAATGCTCGTTCACATGTATAAAAGACATAAATGAGTATGGCATCATTGTTTTCTTCACTAGGGGTGTAAGGTACAAGACCTACTTGGGGCTACTTAAAGCCTCATAATCCCGGGATGTCCAGACTAATATACCACTTTTCTTAAATACATGTAAATGTACAAAACAAATGGATGAAGAATCATGCAAAAGATTTTTATTTGATTTGGTTATGCAATTTACATGTGTAAATGTGAGGATTCTTCTTAAGTCATAACATAGAAATGCTTATGAATGAATTTAAGCAAGTGTTATGTTCTTTTCAAATGAACTATACACTTTGCAAATCCTATACAAGTCCATGTTAAGAGAAGAGAAGAAAATCACATAAAGCACATTTTATATTATAATCACATGCAGGCTTATAAGTATTTATAAGTAGCATCACTTCATTTATAATCTTTAATTTATAGGTTTTGAAAAAAAATTTGGTTTAATAGTGATAATAGCCACTCATATTCTTAACTTTAGCCAAAACATGTAATTTGACATAAAGAAAATTATTTTACTTAATTGATTTTTCAAAAGAGATGAATGCATGATTTCATATGGAAACAACATTTAACATGCTTGGAAAAAAATAAAGTGATGTAAGCATATGACTTCATTCACCCTAATTAATTCCTAAGGAAAATCTTATAAAATAAGATTATTCAAAGTGAATCAAAATTCTTTAAAGAGTTTTTTATTTTATTTTTAGATTTGATTTGATTTAGGAAATATGAAAAGATTTTGCTGGTCCTAATCCATTAATTACCCCTTACATATACCACTTTAACATAATTAAGCAAATAATTATGATCCAACATATGATATGCAATCACATAGAAAATAAATCAGCAATGCACCTAAGAAATAAAGGGGCCTAATGCAATTGGCTCATAATTATTGATTAACTAAGCTAAAGGGTTTACTTAAGTACTTTCATAACCTTCCCACACATGTGAGTTTGATTATGATTTCCTTAAACTTACCTTAGGCTTTTGAACACCTCAAGATCTTTCCAGTAAGAGATTAATTAATTCCAGATTGATTTTGAAGATAATTAAGTAAATCATTAGTGGATTAATCTTTAATTATAGATTAAGAAAGAGGGTTTAGAAATAACTTAGAGAAAATATCTCAAGCATTATAAATTCTTTAATTATTAAGGACATTTAATTATTGATTAATTAACTTATTAACTAATAAATCACAAGAAAATTAAGGGAGGCAAAAGTCATCCCACTTAACATGTTTGAGAAATTTGGAATTAATTATTGAAGTAATTAAGGAATAATTAAGTTAATTCCATTTCTAATTAAACCCTCATTATGAAAATTCACTATTCAAAATCAATTAGAAATAATTTTATTGGATTCCTCTCTCTCAAATACCTTTAATATGAGCCTCATTTATATTTTTTAGATTTTTCTATATTTAATTATGATTTTATAAATTTTTGTGATTAATGGGTAATTAAAATAACCTAATTAATTAACTAATCCTGTTGGCACCACATGGACTACTGACGCGGTGCACTTTCCACGTGGCATGATGGGATTGGTTATTTAAGTTGTCACATCATCCACCATGTCAGCTGGCAGCGAGATGCACTTTCCCCCGGGTCGTCCGATCAAGGATCGAATGGCCAGGATTAATCCCCTGGTTACAAAGGGTTTAAATCAGACATCTAGCAAGATTTAATTAGGGTTGTCCATCCAAAACACACGGGATGGATGGCCCATGATTCATCCCTACCTAAGCTACGGGAGACAGATGTCATCCATTCTCCATGGCTTGATCTGCGCTCACCTAAGCTCAATTAGGCTAGGATTCACCCCACACCATCAAGAGGTGTAAGGAAGAATATCCAACAGCTAGGATCTAATGGGATTACAATTCCCTTCACAAAGGACCAAGCATTTTTCAAAAGAGGGTCAATTTTGAACAATAACTCACCAGAGGCTATCATCGATGCTTCCAATGAAGGAGGTAGCTTCATCTAGTGGAGATGAAGCCTTGTTGAAAGTTTTAAGCTTCAATTTGAAGTGGATTGCTCAATTGACCAAGCTCCCCTTCAATGGCTTGCGGCTATGATCGAAGTACCCCTTCCTGTGGCTTGGAGACTTGGGAAATGCTTTGGGTGAGCTCGACTAGCTATCTTGATGGTGCTTGCAAAGTGAATTTGGGTTTGGTGGAGAATTGGATGAATGGAATTCAGAATTACCTCCCCTATTTTGGCTTAAGAAAAACCGAGAAGGAGAAAATGGAGAGAGCTTGGGAATGCTTGCCAAGGCTTAGAAGCTTGATTTTGGTTCCTCAGACTCAATCAACTTCAGTGTGTGTGCATTAAGTGGGAATAAGGGGAATATATCTCCCCCTCCTTAGGCCGGATGGTCAAGAGCCATCTTGTTATTTTCCTTCAATTGCTTGGATTGATTGGTTTATTTATGCATTAGGGACTTCATGTGCTTCAATTTTAGCAAAGGAGTGGAGGAGAGGAGTGCACATGTGCTAGGTGAGTGTATGGAGTGATCCAAGTGGAGAATCCACATTAGAGGGGTTAGTTTGGCCTTGGGTTGGGTCATGGCTGACCCAAACTCATTGGGTCATGTGCACCATCTCCCTTGGTGTCCAAATGGACCACTAGGAGGATGCCAAGTGGCCTTAAGAAAGAATTGGCCAAATTCCAAGTGAATTTGGCCATAGGTTACCCTTTAACCTAGAGGTAAAATGGTCATTTGGTCTTGATTTTGCTTTGGAGATTTGAGATGATTCAAAAATGGGTTGGGCCAAATTTCAATTGATTTGGAGTTCATTTGGTTTGGATTGGTTTAATTTGACCCATTTAAGTCAAAATGGGTCACCTTTTGTCAAGTTGACCAATTGGTCAAATTGGGTCAAACCAAGGGTTAGGTCAAGTTCAAATGATCATTTGGATCTATGGGTATCATTGATTTGGTTAAATTTGGTTTAGATTTAGTTTTGGTACATTTGAGTTCACTTAGGTCAAATGAGTCAAGTTGACCAATTTGACCCATTTGACCCAATTAGGTTAGGTCATGATTTGTTTTAGGCTTGGTTGATCATTTAAAATGTATTGCAAGCTTTGGTTTCAATTAATTTTGGTTTGGTTTGATTTCAAGTTGATTTTACTTTTTAGGTCAAGTTGGGTTCATGGTTAATTGGGTTAGGTTGGGTCTAGTTAGCCCATTGGAACTTGGTCAAGTTCAACAAGTGATTTAGAATGAATTTGACCCATTAATTGCAATCAATTTAGCTTAGATCAAGCTTTGACCCATTTTAATTTTTTAGATCAATTTGGGTCAACTTGGGTCAAGAGGCCAATTTGGCTAGGTTTGGCTTGATTGATGGCTTGATCATGTTCAATCATTGATGGATTGGTTTAGATCAATGGTTTCAATCAATTTAGCTTATGGTGGATTTTGGTTAGCTTGTGTTTTATTTGGGCTAAGTGTTGTCAAAGGCTAGGTTTGACTTAGTTTGACCCAACTTGAGTGATTGATCATCCTAGGATGATTATTGCTCACAACTATGGGGCTTAGATGGGCTTAGTTCAATCTAATTTGGGTCAAGTGAGCCTAAGTGGGTCAATTGGCTTGATCAAGGCTTGATTCAAGTTTGGTTGAACTCACACATGGACTTATGATTGAAATATAAATCTAATTGCAAGTGATTTGGAGTTAAATGGGTTTTGATTCATTTGATAATTTCAAGTCAAAAGGGTGAACATAGGTTTGACTTGGGTTAGTTTGATTTTGGTTTAATGATTGAAGTTTATGTTTATATTTCATTTGTGATTATAGGATTGATTGTTTGAAGAGAAAATCCAAAGGTTTTGATTGATTTAAGAATGATTTGGCTAAGTTCAAGAATTTGACTTGAAAGAGCATAAGTTGGATTTTGGTTAGATTTGAATTTGAGTTCTGAATTGATTTTGGTTATTTGAATGTATATCTCATTTATATTTGTGAATATAAATGAGAATATAAATGGTTTATGAGAAAATCTTTTGAATTTGAAGTGATTTGGATTTGATTTGAGCAAAGTCCATAAATGAAATCAAAGGGCTTAGGAAAGATTTTTGGGATTTCAATTTAATCATTTATTTTTTGGAATTAATTCATGATTTGAATTTTGGAATTAATTTTATGATTTGATAAAATCAATTTGGTTGGAAATTGATTTGAATTTGAAGTTAGTTTGATTTTTAAGTTGATTTGAATTTGAAGATGATTTGAATTTGAAGTTGATTTGAATTTGAAGTTGATTTTAATTGAAGTTGAGAATTTGAGGAGTTTGAATTTGGAAGTTGATTTGTGGTTTGAAAGAAGGAAGTATGGATTTGGTTCAAGCTATAGGGTAGGCAAGTTTTCCTAATACCCCTAAGGCATAACCTACTCCTATGGCTAACTCTTCTAAGTCTATAGGGTTAGTTTAAGTGTTCACAATCACTAGAAGTGTCTTAAGACTAAGGGACTCTTAGTTTTTAGAGGAGTCATATGTCTAAGATGGAGAAGTTGAAAGCTCACTCCAAAAGTGAGGTCAACAGTATGTTAAGTGAAAGCTCAAGTGTGATTGATATGAAAATTTGGATCCTTATTAAACAAATTCGATATGTTAAAATAGGAATTGAATGTGTGTTGAAAAGACACCCTCACTTAACAAATTTGGTATGTTAAGTGAATACCTAAATGTGTCCGATATGTTTTTGAAAATGGGACTCCCACTTAACAATTTGGTGTGTTAAGTAGAAATCAAAGTTTGATATGACTTGAGAATGGGATTCTCACTTAACAAATTTGGTATGTTATGTGGGAATCTAGTGTGGCATAACTATGTGATTCTTACTTAACAAATTTGATGTGTTTAAGTAGAACCAAACATATGCTTTTAAAGTGAGACTCTTACTTAGCAAATTGGATATGCTAAGTGAAAGCCTAAATGTATGCTTTTTTGAAAATGGAAACCTCACTTAACAAATTGAATATTTTAAGTGAAAGATAAATTTTATATTTTGGAAATGAGACCCCCACTTAACAAATTGAAATCATTAAGTGAAAGTCAAATTTTATATTTTGAAAATGAGACCCGCACTTAACAAATTAGAATTGTTAAGTGAAGGTAAAATTTATGTTTTGAAAATGAGACCCCCACTTAACAAATTCAAATCGTTAAGTGAAGGTCAAATTCATGTTTTGAAAATGAGACCCTCACATAACAAATTGAAATTGTTAAGTGAAGGTTAAATTTTTTTTGTTTTGAAAATGAGACCCCCACTTAACAAATTAAAATTGTTAAGTGAAGATCAAATTTTATGTTTTCAAAATGAGACCCCCACTTAACAAATTGAAATTGTTAAGTGAAGGTAAAATTTTGTGTTTTGAAAATGAGACCCCCACTTAACAAACTGAAATTGTTAAGTGAAGATCAAATTTTATGTTTTGAAAATGAGACCCCCACTTAACAAATTGAAATTGTTAAGTGAAGGTAAAATTTTATGTTTGATTCAAATAGAGATTCTCACTTAGCAAATTTGGATATGTAAGTAGGAATCAAACATGGCATGATTTGCTTTTGAAAAGAACCTCCAAGTAGCAATCATGGAGGGGTTTTAATTTTGTGATTTTGTGAAAGGTGCTTTTGGAAAGTGTCATTTAATGAAAGGAATTATTTTTTTTTTAATTTTATGATGAACCTTGCCTCACCAAGCTAGTGGTGAGGAGGTTCTAAATTTTTATTATCTCCTTTTATTGATTAATTATGTTCTCACCTTTGGGAACCCAACAGGGGTTTCATGATTACACGAGTGAGGTCCTAAAACCTAAAGGATGTTGGCTATCTTGGCTTAAGAATGAAATAAGCTAAGTGTCAATAGAAAAAAAGATAGTCCTGAACTCACATGAAATGCAAGTCCACTATCGATGCTTGGAGACAACAATTGTTTACTAGAGATGGAGAGAGGAACCTTCCGCCGTAAAAAAATTGGTGTTTATTTTTTGGATGTGGGACACCACGCAGATCTTAGGGGGTACTTTTGAAGTGATCGAGTATGACATTAAGGAATGATGTACTATCTAGAAAGATAAAAATCACCACCCTATAATGGACCCAATCACCTAATAAGGACTCCTAAGGCATGATGGGTCTTCAAATGTACCAGAGATCTTTCTCTACTTTACATGGAAAAGTAAAGTGGAGTTTATTTTAAGTTTGGTTCATTAAGTTCCCTATGGAGGCAATCCCCCATAGTTAATTATATTCCAAGGAATGAAATCCCTTAGGAACACTCTTGATTAAAGTAAATAATCATGATCTCCAAAGATTTCAAGGCAAGACTATCAAAGGATTGGCTGTGTTGGAAAATCAAATGGGATAAATCAAAAGAAAGACTTGGAAGAAGATCGTGAGAATGATTATGATACTATGAAGCCTAGTGAGAAATCCAATTTATCATATGGTTAGGCTTTATATTTTTGGAATTGAAGAGAGTTAATTATTTGAGTTGACATTTTATTATAATACTAGGACTTATAATCCCACAACATAAAATTGTGAAAATGCCTAAGAAGTGAGGATTTATGCTTGTAGCCCAAAGGAAATAGCTTCCTTTGATCATGAGCTAGGGAGCTTTGGTACAAACCACAAGCATCCCAAATCTGCGAAGGTGGACATAATTCTCTACCTCCACAAGAGGATAGGATAAAATTTGTTGGACTTAATCGCATGGGTATGTCTAACACCTCCTATACTTCAAATCCATGCAGGCAAGTCTTATGCTTTGCAAGATGGCCAGGCTATTATTTATTTAGAAAGAAGGCTAATTCCTTAAACTCACTCCCTAAGATACTAGAGCATGAGTGGTATGAATTCATGACTTAATCTATGCAAATTTTATCAAATTTATTTGATTCTTTTGGACTCTATATTTTGACACGGGTTGTAGGATTTTGTATGCCTAAATGCATGAGAACTTGATTATGGGACAAGAGAGAAAGAGGTGTCTTTCCATAAAAGGCTCTTATAGATAAAGACTTTATTCTCTGGCATAGATGAAAGCCCTCCCTTAGCAAGAGTGGAAGAATATGGCATGCATGATGTTATACATACAATCATCCAACTAAGGGGTTACTAAATATTTTATTATCTTGATTTAATTTTTAGGCTTTTGTGTAAGGTTATGACTTATTTTAAAATTTTAATTATGAGTTATTAATTGGGGTAGAAATTTTAATTTCATCCTAAGAGCCTACCACATCTAGGCCATACATTCAAACATCAAACATGAAGAAATTAGGAAAAGCATGCAATTCTAGTGCACAATCTAAATAAAACATCAAACATTTTATAGAAAAAAGAATAAAGCGATCGTTCGGGTTCTACCCTAAAAAAGAGAAAAGAGATGGGTAGCACTACCTTTATACAACCATTACAAATAATACATGCTATAGGGTCTTCTTTTTTTTTTCTTTCTTTTGATTTGATTTGCTCCAAAGGCATCATAGCACTTTGCTTTTTGGCCCTTTCATAATCCCCATAACCTAATCTTAATTCATAATGCAAAATTATCTTAAAAATAGAAAAAGTAAATCTAGCTACACTTGTAAAATAAATGTTCATAAAACCATACAATAGTTATATATAATTTGGACTTAGCACACATGGAAAAAACCTCCTAACGTGGGTTGCTTAGCTAAGCAACCTGACAAAAGTATTTATATATTTTTATTATAGTGACCCCTTAAGCACAACCTTAAAATATAGATTATAATGGCCTACCATCCAGTCCATGAGGCATACACATCATCAATTACATCACAAAACAAACATCTATCACACATACACCACCCTAACTTAGCACTAGAAGTTTTGACTTAGTATTCCAATGTGTGTGCTTAAAGCTTGTGTGGTATGTCTTAATTAGGCATTAATGTTGAAGTTTTCTAAGTGTAAAAGAATTCAATTTAACATGGAATGTTGGTTTCACTTTAAGTTGTTTAGTTTATTTTGCAAGTTTTAATTTGTAGTTTATTTGGATCCATAAGACCCCACACTTAACATCTCTAAGTGTTATAAAAAGAAGAAAGAGGATTTCCCTCTTTCATCCATACCTTAAGTCATTTTCTAAAGCATGTTATTATGACTTAGTTTTTCTTTAGTGAATGGCTTATTACATGTTTTAATCAGTCCTAGGTTTGGGTTCACCTTAAATAATCTTATTCAATGTGAAAAGCTTCTTAAGAATAATTGCAATGAATTACTATCAGATGACACATGTTTATTCATTTCTTTCCATCACATGCAACATGCACATGATTGGATCCTAAGTACACCTACATACAATATGTCTTAGCACATTTAGATGATGAATGTAATGAAGTATATTTGAAGTTTATATTTCATTTAATTAGATTAAGGTAAATGATCATAATCTCTGAAGATTTCAATAGGGAACGGACTGTTAATCGATTGGTTTATTTTTTGAAGATCAAATGGGATTGATCAAAAGAAGGAGTTATTATCGAAGTCAAAAATGGGAAATAAGTAGGAGATGCTCACTATACTAGGAAACCTAGCGAGCATCTCAAACTATCCTATAGTTAGGCTTTATATTTTAGAAATTGATTTAATTTATTTGAGTTATATTTTTGATTAAAATTTTAGGACTTAAGATTCCTTAACACAAGATTAAGGAAATGCCTAAGAGGTGAGGAATTATGCTTTTGGCCCACAAAAGGTAGAAGCAACCTCAGAAATTAAATCTAGGGAGCTTCGGCGAGGGCCAGAAGCACATCCTAAACATAAGGCAAAAATGGGTAATTGGTTTGCCTCCACATGAGAGGACAAATCACCCGATAGCTTGGACTTACAACCACCTAGGGGTGATCGCCAACTAACTCTTACAGTTTTAAATATATGTTGGCAAGTCTTTATATTTATGCAAGATAGCTAGGCTATTTTTATTAGAAAGAGACTAAGTCTTTAAACTCACTCCCTAAAAAACTAAATCATGAAAAGGGGCATGCTTCAAATGACCTAAATCTAATGCATTTTAAATTTCATTTTATTTCATTTTTGGACAATTATTTTGACTCGGGCTAATAGGATTTTTATGACTAATGCATGAGAAATTAGATTATTGGCCAAAACCAGCGAGAAGTTTAGGAGGTGAGTTTACACCACAGCCCTCAAAGGTCAAGCTGGGTTCTCTGGCAAAGATGGAAGCCCTCCAATCAAGAGTGAAATAAGATGCATTTGTGCATGATATTATAAAGAAAAAGCTCATCCAGCTAAGGGTTGCTAATTCTTTTATCTTGATTTTAATCCTAAGCTTTAGGTGAGGTTATGAGTTGTTTATTTTTATTTTAAGTTTTTAAGTTGGGTAAAAAATTTATTTTTTCCTAAAGAGCCTAATCCTTATCCAGGCCATACATAAAGCAAGGAAGAAATTAAGAAAATCATGCCATTTAATTCAAAAGCTAAACAAATCATCAAATAATTTATAAAGCTAATCGCAAAAAGAATAAATGGGCATTTATGGTCGAGCACCACCGCACAAACTCAAAAATATCAAATGTGGGTAGCCGAGCTCTACCCTTATACAACCTGGATTACAAATGAATATTACAATTGAACAAAGGAATTCATTATTATAGGGGTCTTCAAGCTTTATTCTTCTTTTCTTTCTTTCTTCTTCGTTTCTTCTTTCTTCTTTCGAATCATCCTTTGGAAGGTTGGATGGTAGATGCTCCAAGGCTTCACATGGTGTATAAGATAGGCTCTTATGACCAATGTTCATCCTAATCCCCATAACAATTCATTCCAAAATCCTATTTATATTAATTTTTACATGAAATCGAAAAGTGGAAAAGCTAGCTAAAACCTGCAAAATAAAGGTTAGCTAAATCACACCACACAAATTCCAAGCATGTATATTAGAATTATCACCCCACACATGGTTGACTAAGTCCACACGGCTATATGGATTATCTTGAAGGGTATAAACCTACAAGCAAAGCATTTATATTTTATTTATGATAGCATCCTTTTAGCACAATCCCATGAAAAAGAATTCTTAGACTAAGCGTCTACCATTCATTCTATGAGTACACACTAAATCTATTCATCACAAAACAAAATAACATCAAACATCATCGACCTAACTAAAGAAGTGGTGACTTAGGCTAATGTGTGCTTTGAAGGTTGTGTGGTATGCTTAGGATTTTGGTTTTAATTTTCTAAGTGTGAAGAACATGTTCAACTTAGAGGAGGGTTTCATTTAAGTTGTTTAAGTGTTTTGGGTTATTTTTTTTCATGTTTTAATTTGGTTTGAGTGAAACCTACAATTAATTACTAAGTTATGAAGAGGGAAAGAAGAGAGAACTTCTCTTTCCTTCCCTAATCAAAGTAATTTCTAAGGTAGTTCACATTTTAATTTCATTTAGGTGAATGTTTTGATTAAATATTTTAATTAATCCTAAGTTTAGATAAACTCTAAACAAACTATTCAAAAGAAAGGCATTTTAAGATTAAATAAAATGAATCAAAATTCACATATTACTTCATTCTTTCCCAACATATATAACATGCATATGGATGGACCCTAAGCATATCTATACATGAAAATGGGGTAATCAACACACTTTATGATGCATGCTAAGTAATCCATTTAAGAGAATTTAGAAGTTAAACATGTATGATTTTTCTTAAGTAGAAAAGGTTTTCCTTATCTAAAATTTCTCATACATACATGAAAGTAAGAAAGGCATAAGTGAGTACAGTGCCATTGTTAACCAGAGGTGTAAGGTACAAGACCTACTTAGGGCTACTTAAATCCTCACAACCTCGAGGTTGTCTAGACTAATATACCACTTTTTTTAAATACAAACATGCATATAAAAGAAATGAAATGGAAAATTAATATACAAAAGTTGTTTAATAGATTTATTTTGTTTATGCAATTTATTTATGCAAGTGTAGGCAATCATTCTTAGATGATATCATAGGGATGAATAGGGTATGAAATTAAGTAAGTGTTGGGTTCTTTTCAAATGAACCTACATCTTACCAAAATTCCTATTCAAAGTTATGCTAACATAAGAAAGGAAAGAAAGGCTACACTAAACATGACTTTATAATCTATCACATGCAAGCTTATATAATTAAAGTATGAATAGCACACTTTCAGATTTTATTCATTTATAAGTTTTGAAAATATTTTGGATTTAGTAGTGATAATAACTCATATTTTACTTTAGCCAACACATGCACATTTGACATAAAGTAAACAATTTCATTTTAAAATTTGAAACATGAAATTATGAATGCATGAATCACATGGCATACAACTTAACATGTTGGGATATCAAAGCAATGAAATCATGATGTAAACAAACTCACTTTACTTAAATCCTAAAGACATTCTTAAGGAATAAGAAAATTTAGAATAAATCAAAGTGAATTTCAAAATGTAATTTTGTTTAGTTTGAAGTTTGATTTAATTTTGAAAAGGTGAGATGAGTTTGCTGTTCCTAACCCATTCCCACATGTGTTTTTATTTTTTGTTTAATTTTAGATAATTAAATCCATTTTAAGCATTGATTAGGTTAAGGTATGAATTAAGTGGTTTTAACCCTTACCTACACCACCTTAGAAAAATTAACTAAGTAATTATGAGCCAATGAGATGACATAAAACCCACAAGGTATTTAAATTTTGCAATGCACCTAATAATGAAAAGGCCTAATGCAATTTGGCTCACATTAAAAGTTAATTAATTAAGGGTTTTGCTTAAGTACTTTTAAAACACCCTTTCACACTTATGAAAGGGGTTTTAATTTCTTAATTGAACTTAGGCTATTAAACACCTAAGCATCTACCCAAGGTAGATTAATTAAGTTCTGGAACTTTTCAAAATTTTTGAAAATTGATTAGAGGGGTAATTAATGAATTAAATCTTAATTAAGGAGAGATTAAGGATAGAAAATGGGGTTAAGGGAATATCTTAGGGTAAAATGCCCCAAAATTATTTCATAAAATCCCTAATCATTGGATCTAACCATAATAAAATTTAATCATAGGGTAAATCCACTAATCACACCTTAATTATCCTTAATTACATGAAGGGGTAAGTATAGAATTATCTAGAAATTTTCTCAATTAAGCCTTTAATAAATCTCAAGAAAATTAGGAGAGGCAGAGGTCATCCCCTAAAATGAACCCTAGAAATTTGAGATCAATTGGTGACTTAATTAGAGAATAATTAGCTAATTAACATTCCCATAGAAACCCAAATTTAGAGAAAATGGTAATTCAAAATCCATTGAAATTATTTTTAGAATATTCTAGTTGAAATTATCTATCCAAGCCATTTTTTTTAAAAATTTTCTATGAAGAGTTATGAATTTTAGAAGCTATAGGGATTAATTAGGAATTAATTAGTTAAATAACTAATCCCCACTTAATACAATCGGCATGCGTGTGGCGGCGGTGCTTACACACATGTCGCATTGTGAGCCCATCATCATCAAGGGGTGGGTGGCACTGTTTTATCCTTGGTCATCAATCAAAGATGGACTGGGGATTCACCCATTTAAATAGATAAGGATTTTAATAATAATCTCTCGTCCATCTAAAATGCGGATGGATGGTGAGATGGGCAAGTTCTTCCCTGATTAATGACCGTCCATGATCAAGGGAGATCAGAGCCATATCTAGCATAGATTCATTCAAGACTCAACCCACACCATCTAAGGACTAGGTACCAATCCAACGTGGATTTCTCAATGAAAATTCTTTCACAAAGGACCAACCTCTTGTAAGTGGTCAAAAAAATCATACCTCATCAGCATACTCGGGATCGATGAGGTAGCTTTGTCTAGTGGAGATGAAGACGTTGAAGTTCTAGGTCTTGAGGTTGAGTGGATGAATGGGTGGACCAACTCCTCTTGATCCCCCTTGCGGCTTTGATTGAATTGAGTTCTTCCTTTTGTGGGAACTCAAGTGGATGCTTGGGCGACTTGAGGTCTTAGATGAAGAGTGTGAAGAAATTTGGATGGGATCAAGTGGAGAAAGTTTGAATTAGCTCCCTATTTTTCATATGCAAAAAATTGAAAAGAAGAATTCAAATCCTCTAGAAGGCTTAGGGATGCTCTCTGATGATTGCTAACTCTTTCTAGGCCTCAATTGAGTATGAGTGAAGTGAAATTTCAGTGAATTTGGGGGAGAATATCTCCCCCTATGGCAATCAGACGGTCGACAATGTGCTTGCTATTTTGATCCAATTGACCATATGGGATGGGTTATTTTGGGTTTAGTGTGCACATGGTCATTTTGCGAGGAGTGGAATTAACTCCCATGTGCATGAGCTTAGGGAATTTGAAATTTCAATTTCAAGTGGTGGGTTTGGTCCATGGGTAAATGGGCTGACCCAAACCCATTGGGTTGGGTGCACCACTCATCACTAAGTCCCCTTGAGCTTTTAGGAAAGCCTCAGTGATTGTGATGAGGTATGACCAAAATACCCATAGGCCAAAATTTGTTCTATAGGGGTAAATGGTCATTTTTACTATTTTTTTGGGTATGTTTGGTATGTTGAGAAAATAGGTTTGGCCAAGTTTCATTGGATTTGGAATCCATTTGATAGGGTTTGGCTCATGTTGACCCATTTAGGTCAAAATGGGTCAAGTTGACCAATTGGTCAAATTGGGTCAAACCAAGGGTTGGGTCAAGTTCATATGACCATTTGAAATGTTTTGGTGCCTTTGGTTTGGTTCAATTTGGTATATATTTGATTTTGGCTCATATGACTCATTTAGGTCAAATGGGTCAAGTTGACCATTTGACCATTTGACTATTTAGGTCAAGGGTAGGTTTAGGTTTGGTTAGTCATATGGAGTGGATTGGTATCTTTGTTTCCAATCAATTTTGGTTAAGTTCAATTTTGGCTCAACATGACCCTTTTATGTTGGGTCTAAGGTCAATTGGCTAGGTTGGGTCTAGTTGGCCAATTGAGGCTTTGGTCAAGTTCACAAGTGATTTGGAATGGACTTGACCCATTGGTTTCAATCAATTTGGCTTAGATCAAGTTTTGACACATTTTGGCCTTTAGGTCAAAATGGGTCAACTTATTCAAAATGGGCTAGGTTAGGCTCAAATGTTGGCTTGGTCAAGTTCAAACATAGGTCATGAATGAACTTAGATCAATGGTTTCAATCAATTTGGCCTATGGTGGAATTTTGGCTATGTTAGGTTTCATTTTAGGTTAAGTGTTGACTTGGTCAACCCTTAGGTTTGACTTGGTTTTAATTTGATTGATTGATCATCCCATGATGATTGTTGATCATGATGAGAGGATATATGAGTTTGGTTCAATCCAATTTGGTTAGGATCAAAAGTTGGCTCATAAGGGTACTTTAGGTCACTTTGGGTCAAGTGAGCCTAAGTGGGTCAAATGGCTTGGTCAAAGCTTGATTTGAAGTTGATTGATCTTGTATATGGACTTATGATTGAAATATAAATCCATTTACAAGTGGTTTGAAGTCAAATGATTTTGATCCATTTGAAAATTTCATATTCAAAGGAAGAATATGAAGGGTTTTGGGTTTGATTTTTTATTTGGGTTTTGATTGTTTGATTGAAGTTTGGATTTATATATGAGCTCATGATTGTAGGATTGATTGAACCATGAGAGAAAATCAAGAGTTTGGCTTGATTTGAAATGATTTGGCTAACTTCAAGATTTTGACTTGAAAGGCATAGATTTGATTTTGAATGGATTTGAGTTTGATTTTTTGGAGTGGGTTTTGATTGTTTGAATTTATATTTCATTTATATGTGTGAATATAAATGAGAATATAAATTGATCATGAGAAAATTTTAAGAATTTGAAAGAGTTTAATCATGATTTGGGATAAATCCATTAAAGGGAATTTAAAGGATTTAAGAATTTTAAAAATTTAATTTTTTGATTGGATTGATTGATTTATATTTATATTTCATTTATAAATGAAAATTTAAATGAGAATACAAATAAGTTTTGAGAAAATCCCATGAGTTTGAATAGGTTTGATCAAAGTTTAGGTTAAATCCATTAATGGAAAATTAAGGATTTAAGGGAATTTCAAGCATTTTAAATTTGGAATTTAATTTTGCCTTTGATTTGATTGATTTATATTTATATTTCATTTATATATAGAATATAAATGAGATATAAATAAGTTTTGAGAAAATCCATGAATTTGAATGATTTGATCAAGGTTTAGTTGATTTTGGCTAAGTCCTTTAATGGAAAATTAAAGGGACTTAAGAAAATTTTCATGAATTGATTTGAATTTTGAATTTGATTTGATTAATTTTATATTTCATTTATATGTGATAATATAAATGAGAATATAGATGGATCATGAGAAAATCTCAAATATTTGAATAGGTTTTTATCATAATTTTGGCTAAGTCCTTAAGAATGGATTAAGGACTTAAGAAATTTGAACTTAGAAAATTTTGAGTGGATTTTGATCATGGAATTCAATCATGGAATTGAATTGAGTTTGGAGAAATCAAATAGAATTGATTTGGAGTTTGACTTGAAAGGAAAGTGAGGAATGGTTTAAGCTAAAGGGGTAGAGATTTTTCTAACACAAGGCATGACTATTCTATGGCTAACTCTTCTTCTAGGGCTAGGTGTCCACCTAATCACTAGATGTGTCTTAAGACTAAGAAACTCTTAAAGTCTAAGAGAAGTCCTATGTCTAAGATGGAGGGGTTGAGAGCTCATTCTAAAAATGAGGTAAACATGTGATTAGGTCAACCATAGGGTAATGATTTCTATCTTTCGATATTGTGCACTATTCCTTAATGTAATCGATCAACCCAATAAGTACATCCTTAGATCCTATGTCCCCAATTTACACATGCATGAACATAAACACCATAGATGTTTTTTGGATGGGGATGGTTCCTTTCTCCATCTCTAGTAGACAATTGTTGTCTCCAAGCATCGATAGTGGACTTGTATTTCATATGAGTCCAAGACTATCTTTCCTTCCATTGGCACTTAGCCTAATTCATTCTTAAGCAAAGCTAGCCAATATCCTCTAGGTTTTAGGATCTCACTCCTTGTAGGTACTATAACCCCTATTGGGTTTCCCCAATAGTTGAAAAAATAAAATTAACTCATTAAAGGAAATGACAAAATTTTGAAATCTCCTTACCACTAGCTTGGTGAGGCAAGGTTCATCTTAATGATTAAGAAAATAAACTCTTCAGAAAAATATTACTTTCCAAAAGCACCTTTCACAAAATTCATATAACCAAACCCCATTTAACAATCCCTGATTATTACATGGAGGTTCTTTTTAGAATCAAGATTAAAATCATCTTTTCAAAAGCACATTTTTAAAAATGATCCTATTCATTCAACATACCCAAAATTTTTGAGTGAGGAGTCTATCTTCAAATAATATCATAGCATAAAATTGAAACTTCACTTAACATATTTTATATATGTTAGAATTGAAGCTTCCCTCTTTTCAAGAGCAAATCATGACATATTTGATTCCCACTTAACATACCAAATTTGTTAAGTGAGAATCTCATTTGTTTAAATCAAACCCAAATTTGACCTCCCATACCAAATTTGTTAAGTGAGGATCTCATTTCCAAACATGCATTTGGCTTTCACTTAACATATCCAATTTGTTAAGTGAGAGTCTCATTTTCAAGACATAAATTTGACTTTCACTTAACATATCCAATTTTTTAAGTGGGGGTCTCATTTTTGAGATATAAGTTTGACCTCCACTTAACATATCAATTTGTTAAGTGAGGGTCCCATTTCCAAACATGCATTTGACTTTCACTTAGCATACTTCATTTGCTAAGTGAGAGTCCCATTTTCAAAACATATAAATTTGGTTTTCACTTAACATACCCCCTTTGCTAAGTGAGAATCTCATGTTCAAAACATACAAATTTGGCTTTCACTTAACATACTCCATTTGTTAAGTGAGAGTCTCATTTTCAACATACAAATTTGGCTTTCACTTAACATAATCCATTTGTTAAGTGAGGTCTCATTTTTTGAACAAACATTTGTCTTTCACTTAACATACTCCATTTGTTAAGTGAGAGTCTCATTTTCAACATACAAATTTGGCTTTCACTTAACTTACGCCATTTGTTAAGTGAGAGTCTCATTTTCAACAAATTTGGCTTTCACTTAATATATTCCATTTGTTAAGTCAGAGTCTCATTTCCAAAACATACAAATTTGGCTTTCCCTTAATATATTCCATTTGTTAAGTGAGAGTCTCATTTCCAAAACATACAAATTTGGCTTTCACTTAACATACTCCATTTTTTAAGTGAGAGCCTCATTTTCAACATACAAATTTGGCTTTCACTTAACATACTCCATTTGTTAAGTTAGAGTCTCATTTTTAGAACATACATTTGGCTTTCATTTAACATACCACATTTGATTAAGTGAGAGTCTCATTCTCAAATACATATCATATCACATTTGGTTCTCACTTAACATAGCACATTTATTAAGTGAAGAACCTCATTTTCAAATCAAACAAACACATAATCAATCATCACAAGCAAAGATTTTTCACAAAATTTCCAAAACATACAATCATAACCTTTCCATAGCATACCTAAATTTGCTAAGTAAAGTTTTTTAACATAAAATATTTTCAAACAAGATAGCAACATAAACATCTTCAAATATTTGAACCCCACCCAACCTACCTAAATTAGTTGGGTATGGGTTCTAAATTAAAATCAAATGAAAAAGATTCTCCTCATCATACCAAAATCTCTCCACTGAACCGACACTTAACATATTTGAATTGTTGAGTGTGGGTTTAGGACTCCAAATCTCTATTGCTCTCTTGGAACAAGAATTAAAATAGAAACTTGACTCAAGTTACATTTCAACTCATTCAAAGATACAGTGCAGACCAGTCAGTATAGTTTTTGTAGTCAGTATACATGGCCTCCCAGAAATTCATCTTCACCATTCAGTTTGGGATGGATTTGGCCTTGGATCTGTCTAGCCTCCCTCAAACTAACTCCACCCATTTGGTTTTCTTTGGCCAAGGATTCGAGGGAACCCGCATTACTTGTGAGGGGGCGTCCCTCCACTATTAGCCAGGATGAGGTGGCTGCACAGAAGCCATTCATCCACATTGACCTACCTTCCGATACTAAGTATCCATCCTTGAAGAAGAAGGCAGTCGAGGTTCCACCAGTCAGTTCAGCTCCTACAGCCACACAGGTGCATTCTAGCACCTCCTCGTTGGTCCCCTCTAAGGAGAAAGCTATCTTGGCTTCAGAGATAGTCTCCCTACCTTCAAGGTAAGATCTAGTTCTCACACTACCTTACTCAGCGGCACACAGCGCCGCACATAGCAACGCAACAAGTGTCACAAGATCAAGCAGCACCACAAGCATGCAGCCCGAGAGATAGATGCAGCATCCCACATTACAGAGGAGGGTTCACCCTGGGAGGTCTCTCCATTACTCAATGGTAACAAGTTTTATCCCCTCTCAGCATCAAATGGAGTGGAAGACTATAGGAGGATAGCTGCATCACCTCAATCGCCTGCATACCATGAGGTTTCAGCTCAGGACTGGAGGATGTCATATGCTAGTCCATGAACAATACTATGCCAGGTCAATAAAGGACATGGATGCTTATAATCCGATACAGTATTTGACTTAAGGTCGATCATCCCTAGGAGTGTTACCAAACAGATCTGCAGTGATAGAGCATTATAGGCCGTAGCGCTTAGTCGGGGCGAGGAGGTTTTGCATCGGTGACCTCCACTCTAGTTGATTTCCCCGATCATCGAGCCACTAGAGCTGATAGGATCAATAGCATAGTGTTGTCGGGTACCACCAGTCGTAGGGGGAAAGCCCTGGCGAGGGTGGAGCCGGTGTCATCTCCACCACACTGATCCACTTCTCGCTCACCATCACTAGTTTAAGTCCCTCCATCCACCGTTCCCACAAAGGCATAGAAGATAGTATATGGGGAGAAGAAAGCCTCTTTGATGATCCGACTACAGCCAAAGGATCCCACTTCATCTACTCCACTGACTAACGTGAGGGTGAGTTCCCCTACTCAACCTCCTACTTCAATCTTGGTGAAGAAGGGTGGTGACCCAAGAAGATGTGGTCACACCACCATCGAGCTAGTGAAAGCACAAGTAGTAGGGGGGGAGGGAGACACTGGGTTCCCATGAAGGACTCTAGAGATAGCACTCCAACGATAGTAGCTCATGATATATCTTCTAGTGTATAGTCCTCGTGATATGGCACTCTAATGGTAGGAAGCATTAGATGTATTTTTGCAAGTGAGCATAGTCCTACTGCTGGTCAATCGTGAGTATTTATGATGGCATGGTTAGATCATTCCTCGAATAAGATTGTAGCCAATTACTTTACCAAGAAGAGGAAACTCTTAGGAAGTGATCGCACAAATTCTGAGGATGAGAGGGTAGCATTTGATCTTGATGAAGATTACCTTCTTGAGGATTCGACCGAGGTGCACATGGTCGATAGTAGAGGCTCCCTCCATAGAGATCAGTAGAACCAGGAAGGTATTGTAGTTGAAGAGGATGACATCATCCATTCAACTCAACACCTCCTCCACCAGCTTAGGAAAAAATATGATCATATTGATAAAATGGGGAAGAAGATTGAGGAGTTGATGACAATGGTGTCAGCATTGTAGAATTCAGCCCCGGCTTCACAGGTTTCTCCCATAGTAGCCGGCAGGGCAGAGTTGGCACATACCTTAGATCATCCTAGATGCATGCCTGCAAAGGAAGATAGTGGTAGCTTGCATATGAAGGTGGTGGATAGCACCTCCATGCATGAGAAGGTTATCGCAAGTGGAGAAAGAGGGATGCATTTGCACAAGTTCGAGGTGGCTCATATATTCCAAAGGGTAGACCATACCCGAAGGAATTTGATATTTTCCAGTATCCTAAGGGCTTTATACCTTCCTTCTCTCAAAATTTTTGATGGCAGTAGGAACCTTTGCTAACACATTGCACATTTCAAGGCTGACTGCTACAATGTCAGAGGTAATGATGCCCTTATTTTCAAATTATTTGTCAGTAGTCTAGCGGGTGTTGCATTTGACTGTTATGTCAAATTGCCCAATGGTTCGATAAAGACATTTTTTAAGTTGGAGCACCTCTTCATCAAGAGGTTTGTTGGAGCTCATCAAAGGGTTACTATAAGCAATTTTGTTGTATCAACGCAAGTCCTCGATGAGTCCCTTGTTGATTATATTCTTAGGTGGTGAAACTTGAGTCTGAAATGCAAACCATAGCTATCTAAACAGCACGCCATAGAGATTCTCTTGAAGAGCATCCATGGCCAAGTTGCTTCCATGCTAAAGGGTTTTACAATTAAAACCTTCAAAAAATTAATCAATAAGGTGGCTAGTCTATAAGAAGAGGCCAAATAGTTGCCTTTCCGTGAGGCCCAAGCCAAGACCTTAAGGCATTTAAGATGAAACCGGGTAGTCATAAGAGTTGATAAGGGAAGCAAATCTAGGGTTTAGTCGATAGGCCTCGAGCTCGCAGCCTCCCTCACCACCTCCTGCCACCACCTCGACCATCATACTAGCCACCTGCCACATAGTGGCCACCACCTTCTCATCGATCAACATCAGTATTTCTACCTCACCGTGTACTATTACTTACCTACTCTTATCGACATATTGAATAAACCTTATTCATTCAAGAGGGAGGTAGTTAGCAAGATCTTTAAGAATCTCTTAAAGAAGTTTGATTTCTAGTTACTAGAGCTAGAGGTCGAGGAAGTAGGCAAGAGTCCTGATCCAAACTATTGCCCCTACCACTGCATGATTAGCCATGTCTTAGAAGATTGCATTACATTTAAGGATTGGCTTGAGCGTAGCTTCAAGTTGGGTGCCATTATCATCCCCAAAGAATACCTATTGGAATAACCTTCTAGTTCTGTTAGAGTAATCCTTGGGGATACATGTGATCCTCTTAAGACAAAGAAAGGTTGGGATATCGCCCTATCCCGAACTTCCAAGAAAATTGTTTCTGAAAGTAAAAAATTACCCTTGCAGATGCCTGAAGCAGCTCAAACCTCCAACTCTAAGGAAGGTTTGCAAGTTACTAAGGATAACTTGAGGGATGTAACACCACCACCAAATGACAACCTCCACTTTCTAGGATAGCATAGGCAACCACGATTCAACACTCTTCCATTATAGTTTCTCCAACCAGCCTCTTCTTCTGCAATGTAGGAGGGGTGCCAAATCCCTCACTCCACTTACTTTACTTGATTTTACTTTATACCTCCATCTAATTCTAAGAAATCAATGAAGAAAGTTGATTCCACTTATATCTTCTCAACTTTTGATGGTCTTGATGATTTTATCCCTATAGAAAGCTCTCTGTATTAATAACTATAATAATTATGATCAACTCCTTTCTGATTAAAAAATTGATTTTCCATTTCTGAATCATTTGGGTTCACCCATTGAGATTGATTTAGAGTCATTTGACTCCGATGATCCTATAGGAGAAGCTGTAGGTGAACCCTGAGCATGTAGAACTTTCCACTAAACCATCTCATGAAGTCACAAGTCAACCATAGTGGCAAAGTTATACCTCCTGTGGTAGCACCTCGTGATAAAGGTAAACAAGTCATTGGTTCTAGTGATCGCCCTCCATAAGATGCTCCACCTATGGATATTCTTATGGAGGACCAGCCTAGAGTTGACTACAATGTCCTCGCTCACTTGAGAAAGTTGCCAGCTAAGCTAAGCATATATGATGCCCTTATCTTATCCAAAGAGATGAGGAGTCATTGATCAAAGCCCTTCTTGATCCAGAAATATGCTTAGCTCAAATGACCGCTATTGGAGAGGAGGCATGTTATTTAAGAGAAGCCATGGAGTTACATTCACCGATGAAGATCTTCTTTTGGGACAACCGAGCACAACCATTCCCTCTACATCACAATGGACATGGGTAGATTCAGACTCTCTAGGGTATTAGTTGATCTAGGTGCATCAGTGAATATTATGAGTCTAAAGACCCTTGCCTACTTGAGGATTAACATCTTCCAACTCCAACGAGATTAGATGATGCTAAGAGGATTCAAAGAGCAAGAAGAGGGCTTTAAGCTCCATAGTGTTGCCTTTAGAGATAGATGACTGGAAGACAGAAGCCAAGTTCTACATCATTGATTCAAATACATCTTTTATTGCTTTATTCAGTAGGCCTTAGATACATGGAAATAACATGGTTTCATCTTCTTTACAATAGTGCATCAAATTTTGAAGAGGTGGAATTGAGTATTATGTCAAAGGAGACTTGAAGCCATTTTTAGTTAGGGAGGTTGAGATATATGAGGATGCAGCCTACTATCTTCCTCCAAATCAAAAAGTATATTCTCATGAACTTGGTGAAAGTTTAAAAATAAAAGAAAAAAATAAAATAAAAAGGAAAAGAAGAAAAATAAAAGAAAAATATAATGAAAATACAATTGAGCTAGAATCAAACAGAGGAAGAATTAGAGCCTGAAGTAAGATTCCACTCACAGTTTGTTCCTCAATATGAACACATGGGTAGGATGACTCACCACCACCAGGTAGAGGTAGAGGCAGATCCAGAGGCAGTTCCAGAGGTGGAAGACCTCCATGCTAGTGATGAGCCAGTAGAAGCTATGTTTCAGCTCACAGAAGTACTCCTGCTATTCACATAGACTTAGAGTCCAGTTCAGAGATGAGTTTCATGTGGTTAGCATGCCAACCAACCCCTTTCCATCCCTTTGGAGGTGACATTTGATAGCAATGAAGACCAGGCCTCCAAGCAAAGCATGAATGTATCTAAATCATCATTATGTAGAATAGTTAGGCAGTAGTTTGAAAATTTAGCTCTAACCTCACTCTCTTCCTAGAGAGTTGAAGGTTTGATAGTTAAGGAGGCCCCCAAGTCATCCACAGATGTCAAGTCAAAGAGGTTTTTGTTAGGGGCATCATCTAAGTCAAGAAGCTGATGTAGAACTTGAGGATGATTCATATAAAGATTTAATACAAATATATTTTGATTGGTATTCGCCTTGTGTTATTAACTTAACAAAGAAGGGATTAATCCTACATACTTGGTCTAAACACGTCGACATTACAAAAAATGGGACAAACCAAAGCATTCTCAATAAGACTGGGACTAAGATTCACAATGGGACCTCCAATGATGACAACCATTGCCTAGTCATCACCAATCATTTGGAGTCTGATAGGTTCTTTTCAAATCATGCTAACTCTTATGAGGAGGTGTGTTTAGAAACTTTAGATGACCCAAATGATCTTGAAGTCAAAGATGCACCACCAAAATTTGAAGAAGAAATCAAATCGATCATCGACAAACTCAAAGAAATTAACTTAGGAATAACAGAAGATCCCTGCTAGGCATACATCAGTTTCTTGTTGAATGAAGAAGAAACCAATGACTTAGTTAAGCTATTAGCTATGTTTAAGGACGCTTTGCATGGAGTTATGAAGAAATGTCTGGTTTATCTCCTAACATAGCAATCCACAAACTAGTAATATATCTTAATGTTAACCTTATCAAGCAAGTTCCTAGACGCATGTGATTAGAAATTGAGCAGCAGGTCATTTCTGAAATTAAGAAATTTATCGATGCTGGCTTTATCAAGGAAGAAAAGTATCCCACCTGGTTAAATAAGTTAAGAAAACCATGAGCCAAATTTGTATGCATCATTTTAGGGATCTAAATAAGGCATGTCCTAAGGATGAATTTTCCCTATACCAACCGATGGTGACATTACCTCATCTCATGTAGTATGCTCTTTCATGGATGGCTCATTTGGCTACAACCAAATTAAGATAGCACCCAAGGATGAGAAAAATATTACTTTTCAAACCCCGATCGGAATCTATTATTATAAGGTCATGCCTTACGGCCTTAAAATTATGGGTGCTACATACCAGCAAGCCATGACACGAATCTTCAATGAACTCATTCATCAAGTTAAATGCCATGTTGATGATCTTGTAGTCAAGAAAAGAAAAGAAGACCATCTCTTTGACTTAGTAGTTTTCAAAAGATACATTATAACCCAAAATGAATCCCAAAGTGTGCATTTGAGTAGCTTTAAGAAAATTTCTTGGGTTTGTTGTTTGACACCGGGAATAGAAATTGACCCGAGAAGATCAAGTTATCAGAAATGCCACCCCTAAAAGTCTAACTCAACTGATCATTTTAGGGTGGTTGGTATATCTAAGATGCTTTCTTTCCAACTTATTAGGAAGATGCCATTCATTCTCAGCACTTGTCAAAAAGGATGCTAAGTTCAAGTGGGATGATAAGTGTCAGCATACTTTTGAAGATATCAAGCACTAGCTGATGACACCGCAAGTTCTAGCAGCCCCCATCCCGAGCAAGCCATTATTATTATATACTACTGCATTAGATGACTTCCTTGGCACTTTGTTGGCTCAAACCAATGACGAAGGGAAAGAGAATGCACTCTACTATCTCAGCCATCATCTAATACCTACTGAGGCAAACTACCCACCTATTACAAAGCACTTCCTAGTTTTAATCTTTGCATCTCAAAATCTATGGCATTATATGCTTTCATAAGGTGAATCTCAAAAATCAATCCACGTAATCATGACACAACGTTATCCAGATGGTTGGCACGTTGGTCCATGATTTTGTCACAGTTTGATATTACATTCGTACCCCTCCATGAGGTGAAAGGACAGGCACTAATGAATTTCTTAGCAGCACACCCACTTCCTATTGATTCCACGCTTAGTGATGACCTCCTCGATGAACAAATCATGAACTTAGGGGACACCAGCATTCACCATTGGGAGATGTATTTTGATGGTGTGGCTTTCTTTCAAAAAGGAGAAGAACCACGATCTACTCTTCAAAGGCAGGGGTAGGAATAGTCCTTCTAACTCTGGACCGCGATGTGATGAGATTCTCATATCATCTGTCCAATCCATGCACCAACAATGAAGCTGAATATGAGGCTCTAATTGCTGGTCTGGAGTTATCCATTACACTATCCATCTAAAGCATCAACATCTTTGGGGATTCTTAGCTAGTTATCAACCAAATTGTGTTAAGCCTAAGCTCCATCATTACCACAAGCACACCATGGAGTTGTTGGCCCAAATCCAAGAGGTTACTATCTACAAGATTCTTTGAGGAGAGAATGTAATAGCAGATGCATTGGCCAAGCTTGCCAAAAAGCTAGCATATTCGGAAGATGAGTCCATTCCAATAAGGGTCCAAAATAGACAAGTCTTATCCCTTATTGATGCTGAACTCATCGAGACTTTCTCTTGAAGGGGAGGTTGTCATTGCCAAAAAGGATGATGAGTCAGATTGGAGGCAACCATTCATGGATTACCTACATACAGGAAAACTACCTTAAGAAAAGTCACTAGCACATCAGGTGAAGCAGAGAGCTCTCTCATATGCTCTTATGGATGGCACCTTATACTAGCGGTCCTTCGATCATATATGGTTATGTTGTTTAGACAAACATGAAGCCCATAAGATCATGACCGAGGTACACTCGTTTATCGGAGCTCATCACCCCGTCCAAAGATGAAAACCAAGATCAAGAGACTAGGATACTACTAGCCTTCGATGATCACAAACTACATGGATATAGTTAGGAGATTCCATCAATGTTATGTGCATGGTGTGGTCTTACACCAACCACCCAACATTCTACATCCTACATTGGCCTCATGGCCATTTGAGTGTTGGGATACTTACATAGGGGGCCCAATAGATCCTCCTTCTTCCAAGGGTCACCGGTTCATTCTAGCTGCCACCGACTACTTTTCCAAGTGGGTGGAGGTGATCCCACTCAGAGAGGTCACAGCTTAGCATGTGTTCTAATTTTTTAGGAACCATATCTTATATAGGTTCAAGGTGCCTCGATAAATTATATCTGATAATGGTACTATATTTAAAAGCACTAAAATCAATAGCTTTTCCTAGAGATACAGCATAGATTAGATATATTCTACTATCTATTACCTGAGGACAAATGGCTTACTAGAAGCCTTCAACAAAACTCTTATCCATATATTAAATAAGACACTCAACAAGCATGGCATGAGTAGTTAGTTGAAGCCTTGTGGGCTAACACCCACATAAAGAACTCCAACTCAATCTACCCCATTCTCCTTAGTGTGGGTCAAGTTCTACCTTTAAAAGTCTAACTCCCATCATTAAGGATAGCAGTGGGTGGTAAAATCACAATGGAGCAGAATGCCAAGTTATAGTTAGAAGAGCTTGGGAGAGACACCTCGCATGCATAACCTCGAAGTTGTATAAAGCCAAAATGATTCAAGCTCATAACAAGTTGGTCCTCTAGAACTTTTCAAGTATAAGTGCTTATTTTAGTTCTAAGAAAATCAATATGTTGCCCATCAAAAGATGGGAGGAAAATTTGAACCCACTTGGGCCCTTTCTCCATAGAAAAGGCCTACCAAGGAGGATCCTATCACTTATAAGTTGGGAGAGCCCCATGCTTCCAATCAATGGGCTCTACCTAAAGAAATATTATCCATAAATCTTTTTAAAATAATTATCAATAAAATTTTTCATCTCAAATTCCATCCCTTCATAGTTGTTTAAAAATATCTTTGCAAAATTCCATGATGTGTTTAGGGTATGTGTAAGAGAACCCAAGCAAAGATCCTATTCCTTCTTTCACAACATAAATACATGCATGTTTTGTCTCAAGCTACTTTGATGTGGAGCAAGCCCCTGGCACTCACTCATTAGTGCTCTAGTCGGATGACGCGTGCTACCCCACCGACGACACCCCGCTCCTTTTCTGGAAGATATAGATCTACTACACTTTTTTTCCTAACTTGACCACTGCACACCGATGAGTGCCTTGTTAGTTTAGTAGGCCTTACTACACAGTTGGTAAGTTACCCTCATGTTGGTTGCATTTAAGAAGATGTAAGTCTACTACGCCTTCTTAAACTAGCCATCATGAACTGACTTGGTTTAGTATATATAAAAGACACAAAAACACATATCTTTTGTCTCGGGCTATTTTGATGTGGGAGCAATCCCTTGTGACACCCACTCATTAGTTTCTCTAGGTCGGGCTGTGTGCTACCTTGCTAATGTGTCACCCCAATGGTCCCTTATTCAGAAAGATGTAAGTCTGCTATGCTTTCTTTCCTAACTTGATCCCTGCACATCGATGAGTGCCTTGTTAGCATGGTAGGCCATACTGTGCAGCCAGTAAGCTATCTCATGATGACATTGTTTAAGAGAATGTGAGTCTGCTATGCCTTCTTCTTAAACTAGCCATCATGAACTGACTTGGTCGAGTATATTTGAGAATTAAGGTAAGTCCCCCAGTGACTCCTTTCCTCCTGACTATTTCAAGTCTGGGTTTAGTCCTTACACGGGACTCCCCATTTGGTAGTCTCCCTAGGTCGATTACACCTGTCGAGTCAAATATAGACTATCCTGGTAATTAATTTCTCTTTAGAGAGATGTAAGTCTACACGCCTTCTTTCTAGACTGATTATTACACACTAATGGGTACATTAGTTGGTTGGTTATCATCATGCTGACGGTGACCCACCCGTGATACACCACTCGGGATGTAAGAGCTATGCTTTCTCCTTGAGTTGGCCAAATACCTACAAGCTTTCTTTATAGGGTTTGATAACACCTGGCACCTCCACTGGGCACTCTATTTGGATCCCCAAGCTCCATTTAGACACTACCCTTACTCTTGGATTACAGCTTTCCTATAGCCACCTTGGAGAATTTCATGGATATGCATTCTCCCTTGGTCCAAAGTCTAAGATGGACTAGATGATATTTCTCTCATGCTCTAGCACACCAATAGATCCAAACTAACATTCATATATATATATATATATATATATATATATATATATATATATATATATATATATATATATATATATATATATATATATATATATATATATATACTTCTCTTGTGAGGATTAGAGGAAAACCCCTGGTACCTTTTCCCAAGTGGCATCCTATCTTTAGGGTAATGTCAAAGAAACTCTATAGGAATTTCCCACTACTTTTGAGTTGAGATAAGTCCCTGTCGGCACTCTCAGTCATTAAGTCAGGTTCAACTTATTATGCCACCAATGAGTCACCCTGGCAGTCATCCTTGCTTTGAAAAATATAAGTCTATTATGCATTCTTTCCAAAGATGGCACAGACAACAACGGTGCCTTAGTCGAAGTTTATTTATTATATCAACCAATCACCCTAGTGGTTCCTTGTTTAAAAAGTTGTAAGTCTACAAGCTTTCTTCCTAACTTGACCATTGCACACTGAAAGGCACCCCTTAAGTTGCTTAGCTCTACCTCACAACCGGTAGACTATCCCTTTGGATTTGTAAATCTAAGATAGGACTAGTTGATATTAGCCCCTTCTTAGTGGATCCATTGCACACCGATAAGATCCATCTTAAAATTTAAATTAAATTGATTCTGACTATTCTTGAGTCGATGTGAGTCCGCAGCAGCATTCGCTCAAATAGTCATCTTAGGCCGAGTTCAATTTTTGTGCTATCAATTGATCACCCTAGTGGTTCCTTGTTCAGAAGTTGTAAATCTACAAGCTTTCTTCCCGACCATTGCACCAATCAAAGGCATCCCTTAGGTTGGATAGCTCTACCTGATGGCCAATACACTGCCCTTTGGATTTGTGAATCTAAGAAAGGACTAGGCTGATATTATCCCCTTCTTAGTAGATCCATCTCACACTGACAGGTCCATCTTAAAATTTAAATTAAATTAATTCTGACTATTCTTGAGTCAATGCGAGTCCACAGTAGCATTTTCTCAAATAGTCACCTTATATCGGGTTCAATTTATTATGCTATCAGGTGATCACCCCAGTTGTTCCTTATTCAAGAAGTTGTAAGTCTACAAGCTTTCTTCGACCGACCAAACCAAAAGGCATCCTTAAGTTGGATATTCTACCCCGATGGTCGGTAGACTATCCCTTTGGACTTGTAAATTTAAGATAGGACTAGGTTGGTATTAGCCCCTTCTTAGTGGATCCAATGCACACCGACAGGGTCCATTTCATCTGATTCACCATTCTCCATCTAGTAGAGTCTGATTCAATCCATATATTGAATCTACCTTATCCCTAGCAGATTTGAGCTCATATCTCTAGCAGATGTGCCCTCAAAACTAGATCATATCCTCTCCCTAGTGGAAACTCAAACCATGAGTCATCACAAATCAAATTAAATTCTCATCCCCAGTGGATGCCCCACCAATCAAATTAAACCAATTTCTCCATCAGAATCATTTCCTCTCTCAGGGGCTCTCAAAAAATCAAACCTAGTCAAATCCCTATCCTTAGGGAATAACATGAACCTGCTTCCCGTAAGGTTCACATGCTTGATTGCTCAATGGATCCTTCCTTCCTTTCTTATGCCCTTGGCATGAGTTGAGTTGCATTGCACTAAGATCTTGATTCCTTCTACATCTTAGGTTTAGGAGTAGATCATTTCTATTAATGGTTGCAATCCTTTGAATATTGTTGATCGCCTCGTCACCAATACGATATGTACATAGTCGCTACACCACCTATTGGCCCTTTATTGACCTCACTTTTGGGAATGAGCTCTCAACTTCCTCATCATAAATCTAAGACTCTTGTAGATACTAAGAATTTCTTACTCTTAATACACTTCTAGTGATTAGGTGAACACTTAACCTAAGCCTAGAGACTTAGAAGAGTTAGCCATAAGAATAGATTATGCCTTAGGAATTTAGGAAGACTACTTACCCTATAGCCTTAAACTCATTCCTTGCTTCCTTCTTCCAAACAAAATCTCAAATTCAAATCCAAAATCATAAATCCCATCCTAAATTAAATGATTGAAACCCATGATTGAATTCAAATTCCAAATCCTTTCCTAAGCCCTTTGATCTTATCATATGGACATAACCTTAATCAAATTCAAATCAACCCCAACTCAATTGATTTTCTCAAATATCAAATTCAATCTTAAATCAAATCCCAACCCAAATCATAAATCAAATCCAACCCAAATCAATTGATTGAAACCCATGATTGAATTCAAACTCCAAAATTCTTCCTAACCCATATAAACCACCTTCATATGCTTAGCCAAAACCTCCTTCAAATTAAATCAAATTTGGTTGATTTCTCTATAAATCAATCATTACTTCATTTATATTCACAAACATAAAATGAAATCTAAATTCAAGCCATTCAAATCAAATCAAACTAAATCAAACCAAATCAATTTTTTACTTAAGCCTAGGGGTGTGCATTATTTGGTTTTAACAAAAAAACCAAACCGAACCAAAGTTTTTGAGTAATTTGGTTCGGTTTTGAACTTAGTAATTTGGATTTTGGTTTTAATTAATGAAAACTTTAGTTTTGGTTTTTGGATCGATTTGTTAAATAAAATTTTGGATGGAACCAAATAAACCAAAATAATTATATGTAATGCAGTATTATTAATTTTTGTATAATAGACTTATCTATTATACACTTATTTTTATTTATTTTTGAATACTTGGTAGATGCTTTTTTAGAGGATCATTATCTAATTTTTCAAAATATTTTGGTCTCATAATATGGTAATATGGTTCCATCAACTTCTAAGTTCAAAACATCATTCAAGTAAATAAAAATTAGTTTTGAATATTGTTTTAGTGCATGAACTAGTTAATTGCATTTTTTTTATTATATTTATGTTGCTTTTCTTATTACTTGTTCATTATACAATAAAAAATTATGCAAATAATTTTTAAATGTATCCAACTTCAGTTTATCCAAAACCAAAATTTGTTTGGTTTTGCATCTTATTTGGTCGGTTTGGCTCAATATTTTTAGGAATACAAAACCAATCGATTTTTAAAATTTATCATCCAATCCATCCAAATCAACTAAACGCACACCCTACTTAAGCCCTTTTGACCTGCATCCCTCAATTTGGTCAAATTTGGTAAAATTTTCTTCCAAATCACTCCAAACTCAAGTGGCTTTCTCATGAATCATTTATATCTTCATTTATATTCACAAATATAAATGAAATATAAGTCCAAATGGCCAAAACCAAACCCAAATCAAATCAATTTCCTAATTTTAAGCTTTTTAATCAAATTCTTGAACTTAGCTAAATGATATCCAAATCAGCTCAAAGCCCATGAATTTCTTCATGGTTTAATCATCCTTCAATCATTGTTCCAAATATAAACACAAACTATAATTATCAATCCAAACCCAAGTCAACCCAAATCAAACTTATGTTGACCCCTTTTGACTTGAAATTATCATATGAACCAAAATCCATTTGACTTCAAACTACTTGCAATTGGATTTATATTTCCATCCTAAGTCTATATATGAGTTCAATTAAACTTGAATCAAGCCATGATCAAGCCAATTTGACCCATTTAGGTCCACCTGACCCAAAGTAACCTAAAAGATCTTTTTGAGCCAAGTTCTACTTCAACCCAAATTGGTTTGAACTAAGCCCATCCAAACCCCATATCATGACCGACTATCATCCTAGGTTAATCAATTGTCTTGAATTAGGTCAAACCAAGTCAACCTATCCCTTTGACCAAGTCAACACTTAACCCAAATGAAACCCAAACTTGCCAAAATCCACCATATACCAAATTGATTGAAACCATTGACTCAAACCCACTCATAATTAATGATTGAACATGGCCAAACCATCAATTGAGCCAAACCAAGTCCAATTTGACCTATTGACCCAAATTGGCCTAAAAGCTAAAATGAGTCAAATCATGATTTGATCCAACTTGATTGTGACCAATGGCTCAAGTTCATTCCAAATCACTTATTAAACTTGACCAAAGCCATGATAGAGCCCAATTTGACTAATCGATCAACTTAACCCAACCTAGCTCAAATTAACCTAAAGGGTCAAATTGGCCAAAATCTAAATTAAATCCAAATTAAACCAAACCAAAGCTTATAATCATTTTTAATTAACCAATTGAACTTGACTCAACACCTAACCCTACCTAATTTAGTCAAATTGGTCAAATTGACCCATTTGACCCTTTTGAATCCAAATGAGTCAAATTTAAACCTAAGCCAAATTAGTCAAAACTAATTGAACCAAAACATCCCAAAAAATCATATGAACCTAATCCAAATCTTGGTTTTACCCAATTTGACCAATTGGTCAACCCAACCAAAATGAACCCATTTTGACCATATGAAGCCAAATCACCCAAAACCACTTTTTGGAACCTTGGTGGCTGACCTAACCCAACCTAAATGAACCCCAGGTCAGCCCCAAGCCAGCCTAAATCCATGTGGGATCCATCTCAAGGGGATTAACTAATGGACTCCCTTTCTTTGCATTTGATTCTTGCCATAAGTGGCAAAGTCCACTTTGCCTCCCCCATGGCAGCCCTCCACTTGCCAAATGAGGAACTCTTAAGTTTTCTAACCCAACCTAAGCCATCCTAGCATCTTCCATGGACCAAGGGAAACATGCCAAGCCATTCCCCTCTCATGGTCGAACCCAACAGATGCAAGGAAGATCAATCCCACACAATGTCCCCATATCAAGCCTTGAGACTCCTGCCACCACTTCGTCCACTCATGGAATGCCACATGGACCGATGGAACCCTCCAATGACCCAATGGCATGGCCACCACTGTGATCAATCCTGCCTATCATGGGCAATTGAGGGGTATACCCCCTCAATTCGAGCAGGATTCGATACCAATCGCTTTGTGTGAGTCCCTGAGGCCATTTCAAAATCCCTCAGAGCTTCCTAGAGCATCCCAAGCCTTCCTCAATCAGCATTCCTACTCCCTGAGCAAAGATAAAAATAGGACATCACTCTTCTGATCAATACTCCTCCTCCGCTAAATCAAACTTCAATTCCTTGCACCCACACCATTCTCCTACTCCATCAAAGCCAACCAAAGCACTCTTGAGCCTTCTCGAGCACTGGTGAATGAGTTCAACCAAGACTGATCACCAAATAGGAGGAGTTCAGCCCTACACTGAATCAAGCTCAAAGCTTCTCAATAGGGCCTTGCCTTAACTAGGCGAAGCTACCTCCAATCAACCACTAGACATTAGCTCTGGTAAGATAATTTTACAAACTTAGCCTTGTATGGAAAAATCACTTGGTCTTTTATGATGTAAATTTGTATGTCATGTGTTTTAGCAGTTGGATGTGTCTGCCTCCCCTCCTCAAAGGTGTGGGATGAATTTGGAGGCAATCTGAGCTCGGGGGAGCTCAGATCGAACGAGAAAAGATGGATGGCATCCCTCTTTCACCCTCGCGAATGGAATAGATCATGAGCCATCCGTTCCTCATGATTGGAACGAACGCCTCTGATTAGATCCAGCATTACATCCTTTGATTCTCTTCTTAAATTGTGGATCTAATCATGGTCATCCAATCTTTGATCGAATGGTCCATTGAGTTAACACGTCTGCCGCCATCCGAGTTAGCCTTCGGGTGTGACAACTTAAATAGCCAATCCCTGCACGTGAAAAATATTCGTGTCACCACCATGTGGCAGATAAGCTTTAATTAGCTAATTAATTCATTTTTAAGCCTAAAACTTCCTAAATTCACTAATCCTTAAAAAATCTAAAAAAAATACAAACTTATGCTCATTTTAAAGATATTTCAAAGTAAAATCTGGAAAACTTATTATTATTTAATTTTGAATAGTGATTTTGGCTTAATTAAAGTTTAATTAAAAATCTAATTAGCTTAATTACTCCTTAATTAATCAACCAATTTATCTCAAATTTTTTGTGGATATTTAAGGGGATGACCTCTGCCTCCCCTTTTTTCTAGGATTTTATTGGTTGCTCAATTAGAGAAATACATTGATTAAGCTTTAATTACTTTCTTAATTTAATTAGTGATAACTAGTGAATGAACAATGGCTTAATTAATCATTTAAGCCTAATTATCTCTGTTGAACAGTAAGGGAGCTTAAGGAATGTGATTGGGATATTTTTTTCTAATTCATTTCCTAAGTTTTCCTTCACTTTTTAAATTTGATTAATTAATGATTAATGAGGTAATTAAGTGCTTAATTAATTAATTAATCTCCAAGATAAAATTAGAGCCTAAATAATCAAATATGGGACTTAGGGATTGAGATTAAGGCTTCTTTCTTGATCTCTTTCCTTAAGTTAATTTCATTTAATATTTAATGCTTAACCAAATGGGTTAATGAGCTTAATTAACTCAATCTAAAATCCACTTCACATCTAATTACCTTTAATCCATCTTGGGTAGCTCTTTGGGTGTTCAATAACCTAAGAGAGCTAATAAAATTGTGGTTAACTAACATGTGTGAGAAAATCATAAAAGCAATTAAGTGAGATCCCTTAAGCTTAATTAACTATTAATCATGAGCCAATTGCATTAGGCCCCTTTCATTTCTTAGAGCATTGCAATTTACTTTTCATGTGGTTGCATATCATATTGGTCTCATTATTAATTAGTTAATTAACTTAAGGTGATTTAGAAGGGTTATTTAATTGACTTAATTTATACCCTAACCTAATCAAGACATAAAATCAACCTAATTATTCTTCATTAAACCAAATTAACTCACACATGGGGAATGGGATTAGAATTAACAAACCTCCTTCACTTTTCTTAAATCAAATCAAACATGAAAATGAAATGACATTAAAGAACTTTGGTTTATTTTAAATAATCTTATTTAGTTTAATTATTCTTAGGACTTAGTGGGATTGAATGAAATCACAAACTTGTTGTTTTATTTCCTCCAATCATGTTAAATATGACATATGATTCATGCATCCATCTCTTTTAAAAATTAATTAAATAAAATGATTTCCTTTATGTCAAATTGCATGTGTTGATTTAAATTAAAAATATGTGGCTAGTATCACTATTAAATCCCAAATATATTTTCAAAATTTTATAAATGAATGAATATACATATATGTTATAAATTTAGTTATATATACATAGAAAATACAAGTGAATATAGATCTAGTGTATGAAATCAAGCCTCTTCCTTACATTCATTTATTTATTCGCATAAGTAAGAATGTTAGCGATATATTAGTCTGGACATCCTAGGGATGCACTGCTTTAAGTAGCCCTAAGGAGGTTCCTACCTCATTCCCTTGGTGTAGAAAGATGGCGATGTACCTGCTTGATTTAATTCTTATGTATTTGGACATTAGAATTTAGATAGAGATTTAATTCCTTTACATAAAATAAATTGATCAAATCAAAATATAATTTTTTTCATAGTTTTCTATTCTTGTAGTTGTTTGTACATCCATATGTATCTAAGCATAGCGGTATATTAGTCTGGACATTCCAGGGATGCACAGCTTTAAGTAGCCCCAAGGAGGTTCCTACCTCGTTCCCTTGGTGTAGAATAATGGCGATGTACTCGCTTAAAACTTTTATACATGCGGATGTGCACTTAGCTAATGAATGAAAACTCTCTTTTTATTAAAAGTCATGCATTCACACTTTGTTTATTTGGTTGGAGTAGTCATGTGATTTAAGGTTCTTTCCTTATGCTTTTGCATAAGAATTTAGATAGAGCTTTAAATTAATATGACAAAATCATTCAACCAAATGAAATATTAATTCCAAATATATTCACTCACATTCATCATTTAAGTGTTCTAGGATACAAATTGCATGTATAGCTATGCATATGCTCTAATCATATGCATGATATACATGATGGAAAGAAATGAATAAATATGTGTTATGTGATAGTAATTCATTCCAACTAACCTTAAGATGCCTTTCTTATTGAATGAGTTTATTTAAAGTGAACCTAAACTTAGGATTAATTAAAACATGTAATAAGCCATTCACTAAAGGGAATTGATTAATTAATTTGCTTTAGATGTGACTTAAGGTAGGGATAAAAAAATAGTGATCCTCTCTTTCTTTCTCTTCATAACACTTATTTATTTTGTGTAGGTCAAATGAGACAAAATAAAAATTAAATAAAATTTACAAATCAATTAAACCACTTAAAGTGAAACCACCCTTTAAATTGAATCTTTCAACATTTAGAAAATTTTAACTCTAAAACCTAGTTAGGACATACCACACAAGCTTAACACACACATTAGATTAAGTCACCACTTATAGCTTTATGTTAAGGAGGTGTATGGTTTGATGTATGTTTTATTTTGTGATGTAATGTTGTAGACTAGATGTTAGGGTGTATGTGTGTATATTGGATGTTAGGCTGAGATTAGCATAATCATATTTTATGCAGGAGATTATGCTTAAGGGGTGCTTAAATAAATATTTTTTATGCATAAGTCCCCGTAAGCATAATCTACATTAGGATAGGTGGACTTGGTTACCCATGTGCAGAGTGCTAAGTCAAAATTATTTATATAACTACTTAGGTTGTATAGCGTGCTTAGCTAATACTTATTTTACAGGTGTAGTTAGATTTACCTTTTTTTCTATTTTTAATGTAATTTTACATTATAAATTAGGATTAGTGCTATGGGAGCTTAAGATAAATATTGGTTATAAGACCAAGTCTTGTACCATGTGATCCTATAGAGCTTTAAATGGAAGAAGAAAATGAAGGAAAGAAGGAGCTTTGAAGATTTAAAGATCCCCATAACTCCCATCCATTTGTTGTAATTAAATTATGTATTCTTTTTCGAGTTGTATAAGGATAGATCACGGCTACCCATTTCTTTTTGGGTGTAGCACCGACATCGGCCTCTTATTCTTTTGTTTTAGCTTTATAAAATTATTTGATATTTTATTTAACTGGTGCATTAGAGAAAGCATGTATCTTCATAGTTTATTTATGATTGGTGATTTTTGTATGGCCTGGATGTGATTAAGCTCTTAGGATAAAAATAAATTTAATACCCCAATAATAACTCATAACTAAACTTTTAAAATAACTCATAATCTCATATAAATCTTTGGCATTAAATCAAGATAATAAAATATTTAGCAACCTCTTAGCTGAATGTTATATGTTTAGCATCACGCATATCATCTTATTTCTCTTGCTAAGAGGGCTTCCATCTTTGCGGATAGAGGATTAACCTTTGAGAGCCTGATGGAAAAAATACCTCTTTCTCTTTTGATTTAGCCCATAATCAACTTCATCATGCATTTAGGCATATATAGATCCTATAGCCTTTGTCAAAATAAAGAGTCAAAAATCAAATAAAACTTGATAAGATTTGCATTAGACTAAGTCATTATTCATACCACTCTTGCTCTAGTCTCTTTGGGAGTGGGTTTAAGGACTTTAGCTTCTTTTCTAAATAATAACAACCTAGCCATCTTGCAAAATCATAAGACTTACCTACATGGTTTTAAAATATAGGAGGAGTTAGCTGGCTACCACTTCAGGTGATTATAAGTCTAGCAATTGGGTGGTTTACTCTCTCTTATGGAGGTAAATAATATACCCACTTTCGCCTTAGATTTAGGTCATGCTTTGACCCTCACTAAAACTCCTAGATTTAGGATCCAAGGTTGTTGTTTTCCTTTGGGGCTACAAGCATAAATCCTCACCTCTTAGGCATTTCCATAATCTTATATTATGGAATCATAAGTCCTAGATTTCTAATAAAATTTCTACTCAAACATATAATTCTCCTCAATTTTAAATATATAAAGCCCACCTATATGATTGTCTGGGATGCTCACTAGGTTTCCTAGTATCATGAGCATCTTCTACTTATCTCCTCTTAGTTTCAATAATAAGTCTTTCCTTTCGATCTATCCCATTTGATCTTCCAAATATAGTAAATTTATTGATAGTCTTATCTTTGAATTCTTTGGAGACAATAATTACCTACTTTAATTGAGAGTATTCCTAAGGAATTCTCCTTCCTTAGATGTAATTAACTATGGGGGCTTGCCGCTATAGGGAACTTTTAGAACTCGGTTAAAATAAACCCTACTTTATCCATCCATGTGAAGTAGGGGAAAAATCTTTAGTACATTCGAAGACCCATCATGCCTTAAGAGTCCTTATTAGGTGATTAGGTCCATCGTAGGGTAGTGATTTCTATCTTTCGATATAGTATACTATTCCTTGATGTCATGCCTGATCATTCTAATAAGTACATCCTCAGATCTGCATGGTGTTCTCCCCAAATATACACACACATGCACATGAATCAAAAAATAAACACCACAAGGATTAATTTGGTTGAATGAGATAATGTGTTTTTGTTATTTATTCCTTTCCAATCACATTAAATTTTGCATGTCATTTGATTCTTGTATCATCTTTTGCAAAAAAAATTAATTAAATCAAATGGTTTCCTTCTTAAGCTTCCATGTGTTGATTTAATTTAAATATATTTGGGGATATTATCATTATTAAATCAAAATATATTTTTAAAAATCTTATAAACAAATGATTATATATGTTATGAATGCTAGTTATAAATACATAGGAGATGCAAGTGATTATAGCCTAAGTATATGGAATGAAGCTTTCTTTTCTTTAATTCATATGTAGTTGTACATGTACTTAAATAATAATAAGTATATAGTCTGGACATCTCGGGAACATGAGGCTTTAGTTAGCCCCAAGAAGGTCATTTAATTACCTCACTTCCCTAGTTAATAGTGACACGTACTTATTTGATTTTATTTACATGTATTTCTACATTAGAATTTGGATAGAACTTTAATCCATATGCATAAATATTTTGATTGAATAAAAATATAACTTTTACATGATTTTCCATTATTGTATTAATTTGTACATTCATGTGTATCTAAGAATAGTGGGTATATTTAATCTGACATTTAGGATGCAAGACTTTAAGTAGCCCCAATCAAGTCTTTATCTCACTCCCCTGGTTAACAATGGGGAAGTACTTGCTTAGAACTTTTATACACTTGTATGTGCATTTTGCTAATGAATGAAAATTTCACTTTCAACATTAATTCACATGTATAAATAATTCAATTAAAAGAAATACAACTTTTGCATGATTTTTCATTCTTTTAGTCATTTGTACATTCATGTGTATTCAAGAATAGTGAGTATATCTAGTTTGCACATTCGATGGATGCGAGGCTTTAAGTAGCCCAAAGGAGGTCTTTATCTCACTCCCCTGGTAAATAATGGTGAAGTACTTACTTAAAACTTTTATACACTTGAATGTGCATTTAGCTAATGAATGAAAATCCTATTTTCTACCAAATACACTTGCATCTTTCATTTAAAGTGTACTAAAAGAAATATATTGCATGTGTAGGTATACTTAGGATTTAATATTATATGCATGTTACATGTGATGGAAAGGAATGATTTAGCATGTGTCATGTGATAGTTTTTCAATTAGATTAATCCTAAGATGCCTTTCATATTGAATGGGATTATTTAAAGTGGACCTAAACTTATAATTAATTTAAAATGTGTAATAAGCCATTCACTAAAGAGAACTAAATAAAATTAACATGATTTAGAAAGTGGTTTAGGGTAGGGATGAAAGAGAACAATTCTCTTTCCTTTCTTTATAACACTTAGTTGCTAAGTGTAGGTCACATGAAACCAAATAAAACACAAATTAAAATTCTCAAATCAATTAAACAACTTGAAGTGAAATCACCCTTTATGGTTAAATTAGATTTCTTCCATACCTAGAAAAACATAACCTTAATGCATAATAAGACATACTACAAAAGCCTTAACACATACATTAGAACTAAGTCACCACTTCTAGCCTCATGTTAGGGTGATGCATGGTTTGATATATGTTTTATTTTATGATGTAATATTTTAGACTAGACGTTAGGGTGTATGTTCATAGAGTGGATGATAAGCCATGATTAGCTTAATCATATTTTCTACAGGGGATTATGCTTAAGGGGTCACTTAAAAATAAATATAAATGTCAGTTTTGCAGGTGTAGTTGACTTACTTTTTCTATTTTTAATATAATTTTTTATTAGGAATTAGGATTAGTGTTATGGGGGCATAGGATGAGCATTGGCTAGAGGGCTTTGTCCTGGGAGGCCATGTGATGCCTTTGAAGTGGAGAAATTCAAATCAAATGAAAATATGAAGAAATGAAGACATGAAGACTTGAAGATTTGAAGACCCCCCATAGCATTCATTCATTATAATTGTAATTATTCTTTTATTTATCAGGTTATATAAGGGTAGACCTCGGCTATCCACTTTTTTTTGAGTTGTACGACAGTACCCAACCACACCGGCCTTTTATTCTTTTGCACTAATTAAAAAAAGTTTGATGTTATGTTTAGCTTATGCATTAGAAATGGCATGCCTCTTCATAGTTTCTTTATGATTGGTGTTGTATGGCCCGGATGCAATTAGGCTCTTAGGGAAAAATAAATCTTTATCAACTACAACTCATAATTAAATTTCTAAATAACTCATAACCTCACATAAATCCCAAGAATTAAATCAAGATAACTAAAATATTTAGCAACCCCTTAGCTATATGGTTGTATGTCTAATATCATGCATGCATCTTCTACCACTCTTGCAAAAAATGAGGGCCTCTATTCTTGTATGCATGGGAACCTCCTGACCTATGAGAGCAACTCCTACTGATGGAGATTCACCCTCTTCTCTTCTGATTTGGCCAATAATCCATTTCATCATGCATTTAGACATATGACAATCTCAAAGCTTTTATCAAAATGAAGTGTCAAATATAAATAAAATTTGAAAAGATTTGCATTAGAATAAGTCATCACTCATACCACTCATGCTCTAGTCTCTTTAGGGAGTGAGTTTAAGGACTTTAGTATCTTTCTAAATAATAACAATCTAACTATCTTGTAAAATTATATGACTTGCCTACATGGTTTTAACCAGCTTAATTAGTCGGCCACTCTAGGTGAATATAAGCCCAGCAGCCTGGTGGTTTACTCTCTCTTATGGAGGTAAGCTTTATGCCCATTTTCTCTTAGATTTAGGTTATGCTTTAGCTCTTGCTAAAATTCTATAGATTTAGGATCTGAGGTTGTTATTTCCTTCAGGCTACAAGCATAAATCCTCACCTCTTAGGCATTTTCATAATTTTGTGTTGATGGATTATAAGTCCTAGCTTTCTAACAAAAATGTCAACTTTAATAAAATCAATCTCTTTAATTTTAAACATATAAAACCAAAACATTTGATAGATTGCAATGCTCACTAGGCTTCCTAATATCATAAATATTTCCTACTCATTCTCTTTGGCATCGATAATAAGTCTTCTCCTTAAGTTTTCTTACTTAAATTTTTAAATACAATCAACCATTTGATAATCTAGCCTTGAAATTTTTAAAGACCTTAATTTCTACTTTAATCATGAGTATTCTTATGGAATTCCATTCCCTAGGATATAATTAACTATGGGGGATTGCCTCCATAGGGAACTTAAGGGGTCCGGCTTAAAATAAATCCTGCTTTACTTTTCCATGTAAAGTAGGGGAAAAATCTCTAGTATATTCAAAGACCTGTCATGCCTTAAGAGTCCTTATTATATGATTAGGTCCATTATAGGGTGGTGATTTCTATCTTTCAAGATAGTGCACCATTCTTTAATGTCGTATCTAATTACTTCAATAAGTACCCCCTAAGATTTGCGTGGTGTCCCACATCCTAAAAATAGACACCACAAGAAGGTAGTAGCCCTCATTAGAATATGGTAGGGGCAACTGACTAAACATGCATTGAAGTAACTAGTACTAACACTGATACTAATGAGGGTGTGGTAACCATGATAGCCTTCCTCTTGAGTGAGGGGAACTCAGGGTCAGACGAAATGTTGAAGCGGAGAAGTGGTATCTATTCTGCCACCTCCTCCCTGCTAACAGTCGTGAGGGCTAGCCCCTCACAAGTAACTCAAACGTCCTCAAAGCCACACAGAATTGGATTAGATGAGTAGTAGTTGAGGTGTGTATGGAAGGCCGATCCACACCCGACGGGAAAGAGAAGATGAACTTGTCGGAAGACATACCGCTCATAGAGATGGGAAAAGACGATTGTCTGAAATCACTACATTGAAACATAATGATCGATTTCTTTGATATTTGTTTTCAATCATTAACTTCTAAATTTTTCTTGGAATTTGAACCCACACTTAACAAATTTAAGTATGCTAAGTGGGGTTCATTGGATTTTGGAGATATTTTTTATATTTGAGGAGAGACTTTGCCATAAGATTTTGATTTAGAACTCATACTCAACAAATTTAAGTATGTTGAGCAAGGTTCAAATATTTGGACGGACTTTGGAGATATATATGTTTTATGTTTTGTTTAAAAATTTGATTTGGCAAACCATTACTTAGAAAATTTAGGTATGCTAAAAGGTTTCAATTATAAGTTTGAAAATTTTGTGAAAATATCTTTGTTTATGGTGATTGTTTATTATGTGTGTGATATATGTTGATTTGATTTGAAAATGGGGACCTTACTAAACAAATTTAGGTATGTTAAGTAGAGGCCAAATGTGTTTGGTATGTTTGTTATTTGTAGATATATGTTGATTTGATATGATTTGGGGAACTCTCATTTAATAAATTTAAGTATATTAAATGGAGTTCAATATATATGTGTTTGGATATTTGTTGATTTGATTCCTCAATTGAAAAAGAGGGGGAACTCTCATTTGAAAAATATGGTATGTCAAATAGAGTTCAAATATATGTGTTTATGTTTTTATTTCTGGAAGTGAGCTCCATGCTTAACAAATTTAGGCATGTTAAGTGGAGCTTGCTTATATGTTTGTTTGTTGAAAAATTTTGCAAAAGACTTCACTTATTTAGTTTGAATTTTATTGAAATTTTTTAAGTATGCGATTAACCTTGCCTCACCAAGCTAGTGGTAAAGAGGTTCTAATTTTAGTCATCTCCTTTCATTAGTTGATTTATTTTTAACCTATTGGGGGACCCAATAGGAGTTTCAAGACCTACATAAAGTGAGGTCCTAAAATCTAAAGGATGTTGGCTAGCTTTGCTTAAGGATGAAATAAGCTAAGTGCCAATGGGAAGAAAGATAGTCTTAGTTTATATGAAATATAAGTCCACTATCAATGCTTAGAGACAATAATTGTCTACTAGAGATGGAGAGAACTACCCCGAGTCGTTAGAAAAATCTATGGTGTTTATTTATGGATGTATGGGACACCATGCAGATCTTAGGGAGTACTTATTAAAATGATCGGGTATGACATTTAGGTATGATATACTATCTCAAAAGATAGAGACATCACCCTTCAAAGGACCTAATCACCTAATAAGGACTCCTAAGGCATGATGGGTCTTCAAATATACCAGAGATTTTTCACCTACTTTACATGGATGAATAAAGTAGGGTTTATATTAATGTAAGTTCTAAAGTTCTCTAAAGAGGCAAGCCTCCATAGTTAATTACATCCTAAGGAATGTGAATTCATTAGAAATACTCTCGATTAAAGTAGATAATTAGGGTCTCCAAAGATTTCAAGGTTAGATTATCAAAGGATTAACTATAGATCAACTTGAGTGATTTATTTTGGAAGCTAAAGGACATGAGAAGGGAACACTCATGATACTAGGAAGCCTAGTAAGTGCTTCAATCTATCCTATGGTGAGGCTTTATATGTTTGAAGTTGAAGAGAATTATTTATTTGATTTGAATTTTATTAGATTACTATGGCGTATAATCCACCAACACAAGGTTGTAGAGACGCCTAAGAGGTAAGGATTTATGCTTGTAGCCTGAAGAAAATAACTACCTCAGATTCTAAATCTAAGGAGCTTTAGCATCAGTTTAAGCATGACCAAATCTAAGCGAAGATGGGTAGAAAGTTTACCTCCACAAGAGAGGGTAAACCACACTATTGGCTTACAACGCCTCGAGTGGCCACCGCCTAACTCCTACAATTTTAAAATAATGTAGTCTGGTCATATGAAATTATAACATACTTGGGCTACTACATATTTAAAAAGAGACTAAAGTCCTTAAACTGACTTTCTAAGAGACTAGAGAATGAGGGGTATGAGTAATGACTTAATCTAATGCAAAAATCTTTTCAAGTTTTATTTCAATTTTAACACTTTATTAGGATAAAGGCTTTAGGATTTTTATCTGTATAAATCCATAATGGAATGAGTCATGGGCTAAATCAAAAGAGAAGAGGGTGAAGCAAGGGGGTTGCTCTCATAGGTCAAGCGGCCCCTATGCATGTAAGGATGAAGTCCCTCATTTTGCATGAGTGATTCAAGATTATGCTTGATGTGAAAAATACAACATTAAAGGGGTTTCTAAATCATTTAATTATCTTATTTAATGCTTAGACTTTATGGCAAGGTTATGAATTATTTAAAACTTTAGTTATGAGTTGTAGTTGGGTAAAAAAAATTAATTTTACCCTAAGAGCCTAATCGCATCTAGGCCACACATTAAAACATCAGTCATTTAATAAATTATGAAAAGGATGCAATTTTTAAAACATAACTTAAACATAATATCAAACAATTTTATAGCTACCGTAAAAGAATAATAGGTCGGTGTGCTCAGGTGCCACCGTACAACCCAAAAAAGAAAGATGGGTAGCCGAGCTCAACCCTTATACAACCTGAAATATGAAAGAATAATTATAATTATAAACGAATGAATGCTATGGGGAATCTTTACATCTTCATTCTTCTTCTTGTCTTCCTCATTTCCTCCTTTGATTTGGTGGGCTTTAAGGCATCACATGGCACCCCAGGACTAAGCCTTATGGCCAATGCTCATCCTAAACTCCAATAGCACTAATCCTAATTCCTAATACAAAATTATATTAAAAATAAGAAAAACAAATCTAATTGTACCTGCAAAATAGAGGTTAGCTAAACACATATAAAATCCCAAGCAGTTATATTTATATTTTGGACTTAGCACCCTGCACATGGGTAACCAAGCCCACCTATCTTAGCTTAGATCATTAAGGGGGTTTAAGCAACCTATAGAAGAGAGTATTTATACTTATTTTAAGCACCCCCTTAAGCACGATCTCCTATAAAAACATGATTAGGCTAATCACGGCCTAACATCCAGTCTACGAAACATATACCTTAACATCTAGTCTACAATAATACATCATAAAACAAAACATACATCATACCAAGAACTGCCCTAACAAAAAACTAGAAGTGGTGGCTTAATCCTAATGTGAATGTTAAGGCTTGTGTGGTATATCTTAAGTAAGCATTAGTGTTATGATTTTCTAAGTGTGGAATACTTTCATTTAATATAAAGGGTTGATTTCACTTGAAGTTATTTAATTGATTTAAGAATTTTGATTTATGTTTTCTTTTGTTTAATATGATTACACTTAGAAACTAAGTGTTATAAAGAGTGGAAAGAGGATTATTCTTTTTCATCCCTACCTTAAGTCACTTCTAAAGCATGTTAATTTGATTTAGTTCTCTTTAGTGAATGGCTTATTATACATTTTAAATTAATCTTAAGCTTAGGTTCACTTAAATGATTTTATTTAACATGTAAGGCATCTTAAGGTTAACTTGACTGAATTACTAACACATAACACATATCAAACCATTCATTTCCACCATAAATATCATGCATGTATGTGTGTATATTTTGAATTTATATCTCTTTTTTAATGTGATTGAATTATTTAATCATATTAGTTTTAAAGCTCTGTCTAAATTCTTATACAACAATACATAGGGATGAAATTAAATAGGTAATGCTCATTATTAATCGTGGAAGTGAGGTAATCAAATGGCCTCCTTGGGGCTACTTAAAGCCTTGTATTCTGGATGTCCAAACTATATACCCATTACATTCATACTAATGTAAATTTGTATATATGAATATAAGAAAGCAAGCTCCAAGTTACATGATTAATGAATCCAATGATTAAGCAATTATGAATGCATGTATTTTTAACTATAAAAGGGAATTATCATCCTCTAATTAGATACACACATATATGTATAAAAGATATAAACAAGTTTGTTCCTTTGTTGTCCAGGGAAGTGAGGTAATCAAATGACCTCCTTGGGGCTACTTAAAGCCTCGTATTCTCGGGATGTCCAAACTATATACCCATTTTTCTTAAATACATACACATGTATTTATAATTAAGAATATGAAAATCATGCAAAGATTGCATTTTCTTTAATGGAATTATTTAGGTATATGATTTAAAGCTCTATCTAAATTCTTATGTCAAAGATACATAAGAGTGAAATCAAATGAGCACGTGCCATTGTTAAACCAAGGAAGTGAGGTAATCAAAAGACCTCCTTTGGGGTTAGCTAAAGCTTTGTATTTCGGGATGTCCAGGCTACATACCCATTACATTCATACTAATGTAAATCAATATGTGAATAAAGGAAAGAGACTACACTTCATACACTTGTGGTATAATCACATGCATATCATATGTATTTATAACTAACAACACAACATATGTTACCACTTATTTATAAGCTTTTGGAAAATACATTTGGATTTAATAGTGATAATAGCCACACATATATTAAATCAAATCAATACATGCAAGCTCAACATAAAAAAAATCTCATTTGATTTAATTAATTTTCAAAAGAGATGGATGTATGGATCAAATGACATGCAATACTTAATATGATTGGAAAGGAATAAGTGAACATTAATATATGATTTCATTCAATCAAATTAATTCTAAGGATAATCATATCAAATAAAATCATTTAAAGTAAACCAAAGCTTTTTAATGTCATTTTGACTTCAAGTTTAATTTGAGTTAAGGAATGTGAGTAGAAATTTGATAATCCTAACTCATCACCATGTTTGTGAGTTAATTTGGTTTAATAAAATATAATTAAGTTAATTTTATGAATTAATTAAGTTATGATATGAATTAAGTTCATTAATTAACCCTTTCCTATGCTACCTTAACATAATTATCCAAAATAATTATAAGCTAATATGATATGCAAATACATTGAAAATTAAACTAGAAATGATCTTATGAAATAAAAGTGCATAATATAATTTGCTCACAATTATTGGTTAATTAGATTAAGTAACTATGGTGTTTATTTTTGAGATGTGTATGGGGGGGACACCACGAAGATCGTAGGGGGTACTTATTGAAGTGATCGGGTACGACAATGAGGTATGATGTACTATCTCAAAAAATAATGGCATCACCCTTCAATGGACCTAATCACCTAATAAGGACTCCTAAGGCATGATGGGTCTTGATGTAGATTTTTCCTTACTTTACATGGATGAATAAAGTAGGATTTATATTAAATCGAGTTCTAAAGTTCCTTATGGGGCAAACCCCATAGTTAATTACATCATAAGATGAATTTCTTAGGAATACTCTTGATTAAGTAGTAAATTATTATCTCCAAAGATTTCATGGCTAAATTATCAATAAATTTTGTTATGTTTGAAAAATCAAATGGGATAGATCAAATGGAGATACTTATTTTGGAAGCCAAAAGGAGATGAGTAAGGAATGCTCATGATACTAGGAAGCATCGATCTCCCTGGCTACTCGCTCATGGTGCTGCTTGATCTTCTTATTTTTATTGCAGCGTTGGGTGTGGGTGAGCAAAGTAAAGCGAGAGCTGGAACCTACCTCAAAGGTAAGATAGACTATCTTGAAGGCCAAGATAGCCTTCCCCTTTGGGTGACCAAAGAAGAGGTAGTAGCCCTCACTGGAACTATGATGGGGGAAACTGACTGAACATGCGCTGACACTGATACTGATCGGAGTGTGGGAACCACAATAGCCTTCCTCTTTAGTTGGAGGAACTCAAGGTCAGATGAAATGTCAAAACAGAGAAGTGGCTTCTATCCTACCACCTCCTCCCTACTAACAGTCGTGAAGGTTGTCCCCTCACAAGTAACTCGGATGGCCTCGAAGCCACCCCAAATTGGATCAAACAAGTGGTGGTCGAGGTGTGTATGGCCTAATCCAAGGCCAGATCCACACCTGACGAGAAGGAAAAGATGAACTTACAGAAGCCATAGTAGCTACACTAACGGGAGACGGAAATGACTAATTGTGTTGAAATCTCTGCATTTGTTGAAACATAACTGAGTCAGACCCTTGCTTTGATATTTGTCTTTAATCATTGACCTTTAGATTTGACTTAAAATTTGAACCCACACTAAACAAATTTAGGTATGTTAAGTGGGTTCATTGAATTTTGAAGAGATTTTTAATGTTTGAGGAGAGACTTTGACATAAGATTTTGATTTAGAACCCATACTCAGTAAATTTAAGTATGTTGAGCGGGGTTCAAATATTTGGAGAGACTTTGGAGATATATATATGTTGTATGTTTGTTTAAGGTTTGATTTGGAAAACCTTTTCTTAACAAATTTAGGTATGCTAAAAAAAGGTTTCAATTACATGTTTGAAAATTTTGTGAAAACATCTTTGTTTGAGGTGATTGTTTGTTATGTGTGTGATATATGTTTATTTGACTTAAAATGGGACCTTTACTTAACAAATTTAAGTATGTTAAGTAGATGTCAAATGTGTTTGATATATGTTTATTGTTTGTTGATATATGTTAATTTGATATAATTTGGGGAACTCTCATTTAACAAATTTAAGTATACTAAATGAGTTCAATGTATATGTGTTTGATATTTGTTGATTTCTTTCTTCTTTTGAAAAGAGGGAACTCTTATTTGATAAATATGGCATGTTAAATAGAGTTCAAATGTGTTATGATTTTGAAAGAGGGAAATCTATTTAACAAATTTAGGTATGTTAAATATTGTTCAATTTATTTTTTGTATTTTGAAAATGGGAATCTCATTTGACAAATTTGGGTATATAAAATGGAGTCCAAATGTGTTTTGATTTTCAAGATTTTGGAAAAAAGGAATTCTACTTAACAAATGTGGGTATGTTAAATAAAATGCAATTTGTTTTGATTTTCCAAGAGGAAAGGGAACTCTCATTTGACAAATTTGGGTATGTCAAATAGAGTTCAAGTATGTTCTCATTTTTTGAGTGATATTTGCTTTTGAAAAGAGGGAACTCCAACTTTAGCACATATGGAATATGTTAAGTGGAGTTTCAATTTTATGTCATGATTTCATCCGAAAATAGAATCTTCATTCAACAAACTTGGGAAGGTTGAATGGAATTTATTATTTGGGAAAATTGTGCTTTTTGAAAAAAGAGATTTTAAAATTTTTTATTTTGATTTTGAAAAGAACCCATGTAATAATTATGGGTATTGTTAAATGAGGTTTCGTTATTTTTATGCCTTTTAAAAACTTCTTATGAATTTTGTGCAAATCTTTTATCATGTGTATTTTGAAAAGTGCTTTTGAAAAGTAACATTTTGCAAAGGGATTATTTTCTTAAGTATAGGATGAACCTTGCCTCACCAAGCTAGTGGTAAGAAGGTTCAAAATTTTTAGTCATCTCCTTTCATTAGTTAATTTTACTTTTACCATTGGGGACTAATAGGGTTTCAAGACCTACATGGAGTGAGGTCCTAAAACCTAAAGGATGTTGGCTAGCTTTGCTTAAGGATGAAATAAGCTAAGTGCTAACGAAAAGAAAGATAGTCTCGAGCTTATATAAGATATAAGTCCACTATGGATGCTTGGAAATAATAATTATCTAAGAAAAATGGAGACAGGAACTATCCCCAATGGAGTTACCAGAAAAACCTATGATGTTTATTTTTGAGATGTGTATGGGGGGCACCATGCAGATTGTATGGGGTACTTATTGAAGTGATCGAGTACGACATTGAGGTATGATGTACTATCTCAAAAGATAGAGAAAGGTCATTGAATGGACCTAATCACCTAATAAGGACTCGTAAGGCATGATGAGTCTTTGAATGTACCAAAAATTTTTCTCCTACTTTATATGGATGAAAAAGCCGAGTTTATATTAAATCGAGTTTTAAAGTTCCCTATTGGGGAAAGCCCCTATAGATAATTACATCCTAAGAAATGTTAATTTCTTAGAAATACTCTCGATTAAAGTAGGTAATTGTTATCTCTAAAGATTTTAAGGCTAGACTATCAATAAATTGGTTATGTTTGAAAAATCAAATTGGATAGATCAAATGAAGAGACCTATTTTGGGAGCCAAAAGAGATGAGTAAGGAATTCTCATGATACTAGGAAGTCTAGTGAGCATTCTAATATATCCTATAATTGGGCTTTATATATTTGAAATTGAAGAAATTCATATGTCTTGAGTTGAAATTTTTATTAGATTACTAAGGCTTATAATCTATCAACACAAGGTTGTAGAAATGCCTAAGAGGTGAGGATTTATGCTTATAGCCCAAAGAAAATAGCTACCTCAGATTCTGAATCTAGGGAGCTTTAGCAAGAGCTAAAATATGACCTAAATCTAAGAGACGATGGGCATAAGGTTTACCTCCATAATATAGGATAAACCACCATACTGTTAGACTTATAATCACCTAGAGTGGCAACCAACTAACTCCTCCTATGCTTTTAAAACCATGTAGTCTGATCTTATGAATTACAAGATAATTTGGTTGTTATTTATTTATAAAGAGACTAAAGTTCATAAATCTACTCCCTGAGATACAAGAGTATGAGTGGTATGAGTAATGACTTAATCTACAAATACAAAATCTTTTTAAATTTTATTTCAATTTTGACACTTCATTTTGACAAAGGCTTTAGGATTTTTGTATGCCTAAATGCATGATGAAATGAGTCATGGGATAAAATCAAGAGAGAAGAGGGTGAAGCTCCATCAGTAGGGGTTGCTCTCATAGGTCAAGAGGTCCCTATGCATGTAAGGATGGAGGCCCTCATTTTATAAGAGTGATTTAAGATGATGCATGATGTGAAATATACTACATTCAGCTAAGGGGTTGCTAAATCTTTATTTATCTTGATTTAATATCTAGGCTTTATTATGAGGTTATGAGTTATTTAAAACTTTAGTTATGAGTTGTAGTTGGGTAAAAGATTTATTTTTCCCTAAGAGCCTAATCAAATCCAGACCCCACATTAAAGCATCATTCATGTAAGAAACTAAGAAGAGCATGTCATTTTTAGTGCATAATTTAAACACAATATCAATCAATTTTATAAATTTAATGCAAAAGAATAAGAGATCGGTGCAGTCAGGTACAGTTGTACAACCCAAAAGAGAAAATGGGTAGTCGAGCTCTACCCTTATACAACCCAAAAAATGAAAGAATAATTACAATTATAATGAATGAATGCTATGGGTCATTTCTCCTTCATTCTTCAAGTCTTCATGTCTCTTCTTTCTCCTTTGATTTGATTTGCTCCACTTCAAAGGCATTACAGGGCACCCCAGAACAAAGTCTTCTGGCCACTGCTCATCCTAATCCCCCATAGCACTAATCCTAATTCTTAATTGCAAAATTACATTAAGAATAGGAAAAGTAAATATAACTACACTTACAAAATAGAGGTTAGTTAAACATACATACAATCCCAAGCAATTATATCATAATTTGGATTTAGCACATGCATAGCCAAACCTATCCTAACTTGGATAATGCTTATTAAGCAATCTACAAAGAGAGTATTTATATTTATTTTTAAGCAACCCCTTTAAGAATAATCTCATGCAAAAAATATGATTAGGTTAATCACGGCCCTCTATCCAGTCTATGAGGCATACACCCTAACATCTAGTCTATAACAATACATCACAAAGTAAAATATACATCATACCAAGCATAGCCTTAACATAAAGCTAGAAGTAGTGACTTAAATATAATGTATGTATTAAGGCTTGTGTGGCATATCTTAACTAAGCATTAGTGTTATGATTTTCTAAATATGAAAGACCTTCATTTAATATAAATGGTTGATTTCACTTGAAGTTATTTAATTGATTTCAGAGTTTTAATTTGTGTTTTATTTTGTTTCATATGATTACACTTAGCAACTAAGTGTTATAATGAGAACAAAGAGTATTGCCCTCTTTCATCCCTATCTTAAGTCAAATTCTAAAACATATTAAATTAGTTTAGTTCTCTTTAGTGAATGACTTATTAAATGATTTAATTAATCCTAAGTTTAGATCACTTTAAATAATTTCATTTAACATGTAAGGCATCTTAAGATTAATTGAATTGAATTACTAACATATGACACATATCAAACCATTCCTTTCCATCATGAATATCATGCATATAGTTTAATCCTAAGTATATCTATACATATAACACACTTAAATGATGAATGTATGTGTATGTGGAATTTTATATTCTTTAATTTGATTGAATTATTTAATTATATTAGCTTAAAGCTCTATCTAAATTATTATATAAAAATACATAAGGATGAAATTAAATAGGTGTGTGTCATTGTTAACCAGGGAAGTGAGGTAATCAAACGACCTCCTTGGGGCTAGCTAAAGCCTCATATTCCCAGGATGTCCAAACTATATACCCATTACATTTAATCATATGTAAATTTATATGTAAGAATATAAGAAAATAAACTCCAAGTTACATGATTAATTAATCCAATGACTGAACAATTATGAATGCATGTATTTTTAGATACCAAAGAGGATTATCATCTTCAAATCAAATACACATACACACACACATATATATATATATAAGACATAAACAAGTATGTGCCTTTGTTAAACCAAGAAAGTAAGGTAATCAAATGACCTCTTTGGGGATACTTAAAGCCTTGTATTCCCGAGATGTTCATATTATATACTCATTTTTTTAATACATACACATGTATTTATAATTAAGAAGATGAAAATCATGCAAAGATTGTATTTTATTTAATGGAATTATTTAGGTATATGATTTAAAGCTCTATCTAAATTCTTATGTCAAAGATGCAAAAAAATGAAATTAAACAAGTATGTGTCATTGTTAAACCAAGGAAGTGAGAAAATAAAATGACCTCTTTGGGGCTACTTAAAGTCTCGTATTCCCGAGATGTCCATACTATATACCCATTACATTCATGCTTAAGTAAATCAACATATGAAAGAAAGAAAAGAAGTTTCACTTCTTACACTTAAGGTATAATCACATGCATATTTTATATGTTTATAACTAACATCACAACATATGTTACCATTCATTTATAAACTTTTGAAAAATACATTTGAGTTTAGTAGTGATAATAACCACACATATATTAAATTAGATCAACACATGCAAGCTTAACATAAAGGAAAATCATTTGATTTAATTAATTTTGAATAGAGATGGATGCATGGAATTAAACAACATGCAAAATGTAGCATGGTTGGAAATGAATAATCAAATATAAGCATATGATTCATTCAATCCAATTATTTCCTAAGGACAAACATACTAAATAAAACTACTTAAACTACACCAAAGTTCTTTAATGTCATTTTTTTAATTTCATGTCCAATTTGACTTAAGAAACGTGAGTAGGAGTTTGTTAATTCTAGCCCATCCCCGTGTTTGTAAGTTAATTTGGTTTAATGAAATATGATTAAGCTGATTTTATAGATTAATTAGGTTATGATACACATTAGGTTTATTAATTAACCCTTACCTATGTTGCCTTAAAGTAATTATCATAATAATTATGAGCTAATATGATATGCAAATAAATTGAAAAGTAAATTAGCAATGATCCTATGAAATGAAAGGACCTAATGCAATTAGGTCATGATTATTGGTTGATTAGATTAAGAAACTTACTTAATTAATTTTATCATTTTCTCACACGTATGGGTAAATCATAATTTTATTAAATTTCTTTACCCTATTAAACACCTAAAGATCTACCCATGAATTAATTAAGAGAGATCAGATATGTTTTAAATTTTAATTAAACTAATTAAGTAATTAATTAGCCAATTAATTCCTAATTAATTTTCTCTTGAAAAGTATGGTGAACTTAGGGAAAGAAATTAGGAGAGAGGTCCCAATCACATTCCATAAGTCTCCTCACTGTTAAATAATGATAAGTGACCCAACTAATTAATTAATTTACTATTCATATGGTTAATTAACCCTTAATTAAATTAAGAGAGTAATTAAGGCTCAATTGGTTAATTTCCTTATTAATTAATTAATAAATCCCAAGAAAATTATGGAAGGCAGAGGTCATCCCCTTAAATAATCTCAAGAAGTTTGAGGTTAATTATATAATTAATTAAGGAGTAATTATGGTAATTAATTTTTCAATTAAACTTGAATTAAGCTATGATTACTATTCAAAATCAATTAAGGATAATTTTAATGGACTCCTCTCTGAAATACCTTCATAATGAGCTTTATATGTATTTTTTGGATTTTTCTACAATTTGTTATGAATTTATGAAGTTTCATCCTTAAAAATAGATTAATTAGCATTAATTAGGCCTAATCCCATCGACGCCATGTGGCACACTGACACGGCGCACTTTCCATGTGACACCACAGGATTGGCTATTTAAGTTGTCACATCTGTCACTAAGTCAACCGATGCCGCGACGCACTTTCTTGTGAGCCGTTCAATCTAAGATCGGACGGCCATGATTAATCTTGCAGTGTAAAAGGAATAAAATCAATCAGATATAATCACGGCCATTCAATCTATCACGCAGAATGAACGATGTGTGATCTATCTCCTGCGGGCGATGAGAGACGAAGCCCGTCCACCATTGCCTGCACGATCTAAGCTCACCCGAGCTCTAATTGGCCCCAAATGGAACCCACACCATCGCATGAAAGATCTAAGAGGATCCAATGGCTATAATCATGTGGCATTTATATTTCCTTCAAAAAGAAACATAAAAAATTAGAGGAAGCTCGATTTTAATGGTGTTACCTCACCAGAACTAAGACCGAAGGTCGCACACTTAAGGAAGCTTCGTCTGATTAAGACGAAGCCCTCTTGAGAAGCAATTGGATCAATTCCACATGGATCGCTCAGAAGGCCAACTCTTGTGCTCTGGACACTCGGCTTTGATCAAACTCTGACCTCCGGTGGGCTTGGAGCGTGAGGAAAGGTTTGTTTAGCTTCAATGAGGTGCGAGGATGGTGTGTGCAAGAGGAATTTGATTCAAGTGGAGAATTGGTAGAGTTTGGATTAGAGGATGCATTCCCTATTTTAGCTTCACTTGGGAAGGGGAAATTCTGACAAGGGAGGCCTTGGGAATGCTTTGAAGCTCACTAATGAGTTCAAAATATCTCTAGGAAGCTCGGATGATGCAAATGGATCCCTTTCCTATGTGAATTAAGGGGGTTTATCCCTCAATTTTTTATGATGGATGGATGGGATTATCTCCCATTTTTTGGTTGACCAGCTACCGTCAGGGCATTAAAGTTGTCCCCCATCAAGTCCACGTGGCTTGATTTGAGTGGAGGAAGGATTAGAAGGTGGCTCTAGGATGGATTTGGGCTGATTGCATTTCTTGTATCCTTTGGGTTTTCAATTTGTAAGGGAGGTGAGTTAACTCACCTCCCTTTGATCCATGGCAAGCCTAGTCCACTTAGGGTGGGCTAGGTGGCTAGGTTAGACCCTATTTGGGGTATGTGAGAGTTTTCAAGTGGAAAGGGGAAGTGGACTTTGCTATTTTTAGGCAAAATCACATGTGGAGTGGCATATCCACTGGAAGATCTCATTGGGTTTGGCTCTAATTGGGTTTGGGCTGATTTTGGCCTAACCCAAGATGGGTTTGGGTCAGGTTTGGTTAGGTTTCAATCGGCCATGGGTTGGTTCAAAGGGGTGTGGCTTAATTTGACCCTTATAGGTCAAATTGGACCAGGTTGGGTTAGGTTGACCAATTGGTCAAATTGGGTCAAACCAAAGCTTGAGTTAGGTTTAAATGATGATTTAAAGTATTTTGGTTCAAGTGGTTTCAATCAATTTACCCTAGGTTTGATTTTGGCTCATTTAGAATCAAATGGGTCAAATGAGTCAAGTTGACCAATTTGACCAAATTGATCAAATTGGCTTGGGTTGGTGTTGGTTTAAGTTCAATTGGTCAATTGGATAGGATTGTAGACTTTGGTTTGAATCAATTTGGATTTAATTTATATTTTGGCAATTTGATCCTTTAGATCAATTTGGGCTAATTTGGTTCATTGGGTTCAACTATGGGTTTAGTCGAGTTTAATAATCAATTTGGAATAAACTTGAGCCATTGGTTGTAATCAATTTGGGTTGGATCATGATTTAACCTATTTTGGCCTTTTAGGCCAATTTGGGTCAACTTGGGTCAAATGATCATTTGGGTTTGGTTTGGCTCAATTGATGGTCAATTCATGTTCAATCATTGATTATGAGTTGGTGTGGATCAATGGTTTCAATTGATTTGGTATAGGATGAGTTTTGGCTAATTTGGGTTTCATATAGGCTAAGGGTTGACTTGGTCAAATGACCAAATTGACATGGTTTGATCCAAATTAAAGCAATTGATAATCCTAGGGTGATCAATGATCATGGTCTGAGGTTTGGATGGGCTTGGTCCAATCCAATTTAGTTGAATTAGAACTTAGTTCAAATGGGTTCTTTAGGCTTCAAGTGGACCTAAATGGGTCAATTGACTTGGTTTTGGTTTGATTAAGGTTTAGTTGACTTTATATATGAGTTTATGATTGAAATATAATCCAACTACAATCGAAGTTTCAATAGTTTCCGGTTCATTTGAAATTTTAAGTCAAAAGGATAAGTTGGGTTTGACTTGATTTTGGTTTGGCTTGGTGATTGTAAATTTTATTTATATTTGGATAGATGATTGAAGGAATGATTGATTCAAGAGAAAATCCACTAACTTTGTCTTTATTTTGGTGGGTTTTGGTTAAGTCCAAGGAATTGTCTTAAAGGGTTTAAATTATATTTTTATTTAATTTTGGATTTGGTTGTACCTATTTGAATGTATATTTCATTATATTTGGGAAAATAATTGAATATATAATTGACTTATGAGAAAATCACTTGAGTTTGAACTGATTTGAAGGTAAATTTAGTTAAGCTCATGGAGGTAGGTCCAAAGGGCTTAGAAGAAAACTTGATTTAGTTTCATTTAATTTCTATCATTAGAATGTGGGTTTTATTTATATTTTTAAAGATAATTAAATATAATTTATTCATGAGAAAACTAATTAATTTTGGATTGATTTGGGTTAAGATTTGGCTAAGCTCATGGAGGTAAGTCCATATGGCTTAGGAAGGGTCTAGACTTGGCTTAACTTAGTTTTATTTGGTTTTGATCATTTGAATGTAGATTTAATTTATATTTAGAAAGATAACTGATGAAATAATTGATTTATAAGAAAACCAATTAAGTTTGACTTGATTTGAATGGGATTTTGGCTAAGCTTATGTAAGTGGATCACATTAAGAGGGATTTGGAGCTTAGATTTGATCTTGGGTTTCAATCATTTAGAGTTGAATTTGGATTTGAATTTAATAAATGATTGATGGATCAAATTGATCTTGTAGAAAATCAATTGAATTTGAATTGAATTGGATTTGGTTAGGGCTAAATCCATGGGATTCAATCATAAGGCTTAGGAAGGATTTTGAGCTTGGATTTGATCTTGGGATTGATTGTAGATTTTTGAAAATTTGATTTTGAATTTAGATTTGAATTTGGGTTTGGTTTGAGAAGGAGAACATGGATTGGGTTTAGGACATAGGATGGGCAAGTCTCCCTAAGTCCCTAAGGCATAACCTACCCCTATGACTAACCCTTCTAAGTCTCTAGCCTTAGGTTAACTATTCATCTAATCACTAGAAGTGTCTTAAAACTAAGGAACTCTTAGTGTTTATAAGAGTCCTAGATCTATGATGAGGAGGTTGAGAACTCACTCCAAAAGTGAGGTCAACATGAACTTAATTAATTACTTTTATGATTCCCCACACATATGGTTAAATAATAATTTCATTAACTCTCTTTAGACTATTAAACTCCTAAAGGCCTACCCATGAATTAATTAATCATGATCAGATATGATTGTGATTTTAATTTGACTAATGGAGTCATTAATTAACTAATTAATCCTTAAATTTTTTTTCCTGAAAAATGAGAAGGACTTAGAGAAAAGAAATTAGGAAAGAGGTCACAACCTAATTCCATAAGCCCCTCATAGTTAAATAGTGATTTGAAAGCCCAATTAAACAATTAATTAATATTCATATGCTTAATTAACCCTTAATTAAGTTAAGAAGATAATTAGGACTTAATTAATTAATTAACCAATAAATCATAAGAAAATTAGGGGAGGTAGGGGTCATCCTTGAATAATCTCAAAAGTTGTTAATTACTTAATTAATTATGGAGTAATTAAGATAAATAACTTTTTAATTAAACTATAATTAAGATCTAATTACTATTCAAAATCAATTAAGGATAATTTTAATGGATTCCTCTCAGAAATACTTTTGAAATGAGCATTTATATATTTTTTTTGGATTTTTCTATGATTTCTTATGATTTTATGAAGTTTCAGCTTCAAAAATAGATTAATTAGCCTTAATTAAACCTAATCTGTTGGTGTCATGTGGCGCACTGACATGGCGTGCTTTCCACGTGGCACCACGGGATTGGATATTTAAGTTATCACTATTAATGTCGAGTTAGCCAGCGGCAGAATGCTGTTGACCTACAACTATGTGTCATTTAAAATTAAGTAAATGACATAGAGGTTAAATGCCCTAATCACGATCGAAATTAATTAAATTCGATTTGATTTGAAAATTCGACTTCGTAATGCGTCAAAACATCAAAATAATTAAATAGAAAATATCGAATCAATTAATGATCGATCCAAAAAATTAAAATTAATTTTTAATGAAATTATGTGCATATCAAAGTCGAGAAGCCTCGACGATGTCTAAACGACCTCCGTTTGCGAAATTGATCGCACCGTCGTCGCCGAAACGTCGAGACCTATCAAACGACGCCTTCCGAGACCCATTCGGCAAAGCGTGCGCGAATGTCGATCAATTCGAATGCGACGCCGCACAAATTGTAAACCTAATTTTATCCCGACATCGCGTTGTCAACACCTCCGATCACGAATTGATCGCCGCATTCGACAATAAAACAACTAAAATTGACACCCATATCGCTAGGGTTTAATAAATTAATATCACATAAAATAATATTAAATTATAATTAAAGGATTAATGGTTTTAATCTCTTAATCGACTTTAATCCCTAACCTAATCCGCTCCTTCACCAATCGAGCCGCGTTCTGAAACGAGGGTTATCCCCTCGTTGACTTCACTCTCACACGATGCATTTTCCTCACTCGATACTCCTCTCGCTTCCTCGCTTCGCCTTCCCCTCGAAGGATTCCTCTTCCGCTTCCCATCGAGCTCAGGGCACTCAGATACTCCTCTCTCGTTTCTTGCTTGACGACGATCCTCCCTCGCCGAGCTCTCAGTGGCCTGCTCCTCTCTCGACGGCACCAACAGCCGAAAGCAAACAAAGGACTCGATCCTTCCTAACTCCTCTTCCAACCAAAACCCCTGTTGTTTGTTTCAATCTTAAGTTATATTTTGCTATGTGGGATTTTCTTGAAGGAAATGGTTTCGATTTATCCTTATACGTTCTATGGTTGGATTTGTTTCCTACTGTGTGAAATGTTGGGTTTTGCTTTGCTGTTTTCTCCTCCTATACTGAGCCGAGGAGCTCATTCTCTCTGTTCTTCCTTGGTCGAGACTTAGCCGAGCAACATACTTGTCTTTCCGTCTCTCTCGCAGGTAGCCTCCAGTTCCAGTTGAAGGGCCGAATGAAACTCCTCCCTTGACCGGCTTCACTTGCTGTTTGAATGACTCGATGCCCTATCTCATACCCGCTTGCAAAATTTTTTTTTTTTTGTTTGGTAATGAACAAGAACCCCAATAAAAAGAAAATGCTAGATTTTAGATTTGAAGGCTCAAAGCTTTGATTTTAGTGATGAAAATCTTGATCTCTTCATGTTAATTAAAAGCTGAAATTTATTTCCTGTTGTATCAATCTCTTTCAGATTTTTGTTATGATTGTTGCTTAAATGGGTCAAATATTGCAAGCTTTAGGTTACCTTGCTTCACTTTGCCTCTTTCCACTATTTGATTACTTGCAATCATGAAAGTGGCTATCTTATAAAGGGAAGAGTTTAGGTTTGCTGGATTTATTAACATGGTGCGATTGTTTAATCTATGTGGAGTAAATTTTATACAATCATCATGTTAAAGGAAGAGGAGGAGGGAAGGGTTGATTGACTTTGTGCTTGTTTTCTCTTTTGTGATCACTATGTTAATTAGCCTTTGAAATACAATCTGAAATGTGGCTTTGTGCAAGTTTAAAGCTTTCATTTTTGGTGTTCGCTTTAAAGATGCATCTTGCCTAGTGCTTGTTCATAACTTACAAGCAATTGTCAAGTCTCTATCTTGCATTAAAATGATTCTATGTTTGTCTGTCCATGGGTATTTGGAGGTTGAAATCATGCAAGATATACTATTTTATGCCTTCTTCTTGCTCTTGAATTATGAAAGCATGTTGTGACAATGAACTCCTAATCCAATTAGCTTACATGACTTCATCTTTGAAAGCTCACTTTGGTCATTAATATGTGATGTATGTTTCTTTCTCTTGATTTGAGGAAGAATGAAAAGAAAGCAAGTTTATTTTGGGACGAAGTATGATTTATACCGATTTCCTTTCTATTGCATCTTTTATCTTACATGCATATGAAAATGTTGAGAATTGAAGATATAGAATATGCAAAGTTTTCTTTATGATTATCTGCCAGCAAAAGATGAAATATATGCATATCTCTTGACCTTTAATTGCTATGTTACTTGTGGGCTTTAAGAAAGATATGTTCTCTTTTATATTCAAAATGAGAAGAATGGAAGGTGTGTTTACATGTGATTTAAAGCTTATGTTACAGCTTGCTATTTGAATGTTTCAAATGCAAAATTCAGGTGAAATAGTGATGAAAACGCAATGCTCATTAAATGCTGTCTTGTTTAAGTATATATGCAAACATGTTTATATGCATATGCGAGCTTTAAATTCGTGATATAAGTACCTACCATGTTTTCCAATATGGTAGGGAAATGCTATGCTATCAAAATTTCGGCCGCGGTGTCCCACGACATACACCTATACATGTCTTTCTTGACATGGTGGTAGCTCCTCATGGCAACCCCACTCAGGGGAAGAGTGAGGTTGTAAATTTTGATGCTCCTAATCAAATGTTTATGCAGGCAGCTTTCCTTTTTATTTATATGCAAATGAGAGCTTTAAATTTATGATATAAGTACCTACCATGTTCTCCAACATGGTAGGGAAATGTTATGCTATCAAAATTTCGGCCGCGGTGTCTCACGACATACACCTATACATGTCTTTCTTGACATGGTGGGCAGGCCCAGTCTCTCATGGCAACCCCCACTTGTGGGGGGAAGAGCCGGGAGGCTGTTGTAAATTTTGATGCTCCTAATCAAATGTTTATGCAGGCAGCTTTCCTTTTTATTTATATGCAAATGAGAGCTTTAAATTTATGATATAAGTACCTACCATGTTCTCCAACATGGTAGGAAATGTTATGCTTATGGTGTCTCACGACATACACCTATACATGTCTTTCTTGACATGTTGGGCAGGCCCAGTCTCTCATGGCAACCCCACTTGTGGGGAAGAGCCGGGAGGCTGTTGTAAATTTTGATGCTAATCAAATGTTTATGCTGCGCCTTTCCTTTTTATTTATATGCAAATGAGAGCTTTAAATTTATGATATATACCATGTTCTCCAACATGGTAGGAAATGTTATGCTATCAAAATTTGTGGTGTCTCACGACATACACCTATACATCTTTTTCTTGACATGGTGCGTGCCCACATGGCAACCCCCACTTGTGGGGAAGAGCGGAGGTGTAAATTTTGATTTTTGCTCTATTATAGTACCGCTCACATTGTTCCAATGCTGGGAAACCAGGATAATTGTTCACGTTGTTCCAACGCGGCGGAAATCTGTTATAGTATTTGCTCACGCTTGTTCCAACGCGGCAAGGAAATGTCACAGAACCCATACACGCCTTTCTTGGCGTGGTGGGTAAATAAATTTCGGTCGCGGTGTCTCACGACACCTACCATACACGCCTTTCTTGGCGTGGTGGGAAGACCTAGCCCCCGAAGTAGCCCCCTATGTGGGGATGACGCCGGGAGGCTGCCGAAATTTTCAAAATAAAAAGTTGAAATGTCATATAAATGCTTATAATTTCATATACATGTGAATGCAAATTTATTGCCCCATGTTATAGTAATCTGCTCACATTGTTCCAACGCCGGGAAATCTGTTATAGTATTTGCTCACGTTGTTCCAACGCGCAAGGAAATGTCAGGTGCAGAACCCATACACGCCTTTCGGCGTGGGGAAATAAATTTGGTCAGTGTCTCACGATACCTACCATACACTTTCTGCGGGAAGACCTAGCCCAAGTAGTATGTGGGGATGACGGAGGTCCCAAATTTTCTTAAGATAAAAGAAAGGATGAAATGCTTAGTTCACATGCTTAAAGTCTTCTTTTAGGTTATATATGAATACTCATACCTCCTCTACTTTACTTGTCACACAATGATTTACATACATAAATGAGATATAGTGAAGACTTGAAGCAAAATACATATGAGATAAACTAAATCTATCATATAACTTGACATATATCAAGAAGATAAAAAAATTGTTGAGTTAGAAAAGAAACTCACAAGTGTGGCACACCTTAATCCTCCTTGCAAGGTTGAAAGAACTTAAACTTGTGGCTTGGGAGAAGAGGAGAGTAGAAAATGTAAGTACTTTGTAAAAGGAAACCCCTCCCATTTATAGTTTTCTTGGCCCTTTCCTTTGCCACCTACTCTTATGGAATCGACATGTATGCCTTGTCATAAATTGCATGCAAGGGAACTATCTAAGGTGATGCCACTTGTCATGTTGCATGCACATGCATGGACATGTGGCATGCCCTCATATCCTTATCCCTTTCTTTGAAAAGGAAAGTAAAGTCTTTGCCATACCTCTTTAATAAATTTAATGAGTTTAGGTTCACTTGCCATGAGCTTGCATGTGAGGGAGGTGGATTTTAATTAATCCACTTGCCTCTTTTAAATGAAATATGACAACTACTCATATTTTTTTTATTCCCCTCCCTTATCAAGAGAAATAAATGGGCTTGATATTTGATCATATGGGCCTCCAAAGCAATTGTTTTCGCCCATTTATACTTGCTGATTTTATACATAAAGAGAGGGCTATTAGCCTAAATCAAATTGCCTAAGCCCATTTTAGGCCCATTACTTTACTTATGATCATATGGGCCTCTAAATCAATTATTTTCAGCCCTTTATGTTGGCTGATTTGCAACATAAAGAGAGGGCTATTAGCCTAAATCAAATTGCCTAAGCCCATTTTAGGCCCATTACTTTACTTATGATCATATGGGCCTCTAAATCAATTATTTTCACCCCTTTATGCTTGCTGATTTTGTACATAGGGACATGTGCAAGTTAGATAAAAATAAAGAACAGATACTATATCTTCCCGGTTCGGTCTTCGGACCGGGTCCGGGTTAACAAAACCCAAAAATGTCATATTGAAATCCAAACTTGCAAATTGCACTTACATTTCAACTAGACATTCAATGTCCATACAACATTCTAAAAGAACAGATACTCGTATGTATGTTGGAATGTCCAAACATTAGGGACATATGCAAGTAAGACAAATATAAAAGAACAGATACTACATCTTCCCGGTTTGGTCTTCTGGACCAAGTTAACAAAACCTAAAATCAGAGATCAAAATTCATGCTTGCATTATAATCATGTCAAAAGAACAAATGCTACACTTCCTGGTTTGGTCTTGACGTCCAACAAAACCTAAAAAATGTGATATTATAAGAATTTCAAATTAATAATATCGAGAAGCTAATTCTCCATATAATACAAGACATGAACCAACTAACATAGCTTCTAAAATTCAAATTCTCGAAGAAAAGTCCCAAACCCGATCCTCATGTTCAAACTAGAGTGGACAAGGTTTTGAAGGATTATACTTCTTGAGATAATGAATTTAGACCGATCCTCAGAAAACCGCAGAGTGGACAAGGTCTATCAATTGATATACTAGATCGAAGGGTAATTATAATTAAAATTTCAATGATAAATGATCATATATTCAAATCTAAAATCAATCATAAAATGATCAAAATTCAAAGAAACACAAAAAAAGGAAATAAAAAAATGAAATGAATTATTTAAATTAAAACTAAATAAAAATAAAAAAAAATAAAAAAATAAAATTAAATCCACCCTCCGCAATTGTTTGTCTTCGGGTGACAAATTAAGAAAACTTTTGCTCACAAAGAGCCAATGTCAAATTAAATACATAACTACCTTCACACTCAAATATTCCTAAAGCCCGTAAGGACGCGGCCCGTGTCCTCTGTCCGCGTGGTTTTGCCGTGATATGGCACCACATAAATGGCGGTTACGACTGAGCCCTCTCCGGGGTGTTCGCGATATATGGCACCACTAAATTACGGTCCAGTATGTTCTAACGCTTTGCTTTTGAAATGGAAATGTAGAATGTATTTGGTCAAAAAGCCCTATGTTAGGGGTTGACTTATATTTGTCCCCTTAGACAAACTCCACCCCAGTGTCTACAAGGACACCTTGACGACGTAACCCATGTGTTGTCGACAAGGATCCTTCTCGTTGGGTCGACTACCTCCTCCGACTAAGGACCGGATCGCGACCGGGATGACAACCATGGGATCTTGATCGCCATCGCTCCCCACAAAAGTTTTAAGTTAAAATAATAAATTTCATAAGTTCTAAACTCCACTCACGCAATTATATACTGTTCTTTAACGATTCATTGACTAGCCTTAATCAAAAGTGCTCTCTCAAGATTGAGGGGTAATTAACTATAGGCTTGCCTATAGGAAACCCGAACCGATATAAAAGTTCTCACCAAACGAGAACGAAATCTCTGGGTAGTGTCTTATCTACTATTCATCTGCCTTCTGAAATTATCACCGACACTTAAACAACTCTTTCCTTTTTATCGAAAGATGTCGTAAATTTTCGATCCCACAGATTTCGGCGACTGGGGAGTTTCTCTTCCATCTTTGGCTAGTCAAATCTAAGTTATAATTGCGGAGTATAAAAAATGAAAAGATAAATGAAATAAGAAATTGAAATGAAATAGAAAGATAAGTTAAACTTGACAACTTAGCTTGCTACTCAAAGTCTTAAGTTATTTGAGATTTTATTTAGTGCATATGCTTAGTATGCTTTATCTTATCGATCCATATTTTTTGGAAGTAAGGTGATAGTGCGCTTATCTTAATTGCTAATTTTACCTTTAAATTCCGAATGGCATTACGTAACACATTACTCTACTCAAGCGCCAACATCCGCTTGGCAAACGCCAGCGGAAGTACCGAGCTACCATCCGCAGGCGTGGATTTCCACCATCTTGAACGAGCAAGTCTAGCCTCAACTTGCTAAAGTGTAAACTCGCCGCACATGTGCAAAGAATCTCTGAAAAGGCGTTGAGGTTGTGACCCCTACTGCCGTAGGGTCACTTCAAAAGAAACACCGCCTGAGAGGCGCCCCTTGGAGACACCAATCATGAAAAGGGTTGTATCAGCTGACGCCTCTTTTGTCCTCAATAATCTTTTTGACTTTCAGGGAAACCAAAGAAGAAGTGTTCTACCCATAATGCGGTTTGATAACCTTGTGGGTTAAACGGGAATGCCTCTACCAAGTTTAAGCAGCCTTCTGGACCCCACAACATCAGTTCCTCACAGGAAACCAAACTATATCTGCACGAGTGCATCGGGTTCTCCAAGTAGCCAAGAGAGGGACTGATGAAAAGAAAATACCAAGGTCCTGTTATTAAGGATGCTGGGATCGCCTCCAAGGAGACCTCATCCAACTCAAATGAGACGCCAACATATTCATGTCCCACACGGTGAACATTGGGGTGTGACACTTGGACCCGTGCGTGAATCCACCGCCAAAGGTCCCGGGGAAGGGTAGATGAGGCCTAGGCCTCAAAAAAGAAATTGCTCTAGCAAAGGCATGGCGTGACATCGGTGTGAATTCCAGAGATCCCCCAACTCAAATTTATCGATGGGAGCCTAAAAGAGGGCCCCCATATGAATAAGATATGACGGTAGACACCTTGGAGAATCCTCCAGGGGATCCCGTCATCAATCAACTCAATCTCACCAAGAGGAGGTTAACTTCGATCGAAGCCCTCTCACTGAAGAAATTTCGATTCCACACTTGGAATCGGAAGTTCATTGGAGACGCCGATCTGAAATTCGTGTCCAAGAGGATAAGAAGAAGAAGAGGAGGCAACATTGAAGTAGTATATGGTGCAACAAGTTGGTGAGCCATCCGGCGCCAATATCAACCTAGGCGTCGTACAACAATACCTCCCCCTCAACCTGAAGAACAACAAAATGTTCAAATAGAGGAAGCATCCTCTGAGTCTTCAGGAGAGGAGCAACAAGAAGAAGAAGAAGAAAGGGAAGAAAATCCCACCTTCGCCGATACTACTACTTTGGCAGAGGCTCAAAGACAAATTCAGCGTCAGATGAAAGCCAAAGATAAAGAAATCGCTCAGTTGAACGTGAAAATGAGCGAAATGATGATGATGACCGGATGATGCGCACGTAGAGAAATATTGGCGGGTCCAACACTGCCCCCCAAATAATCATCAAGCCTCCAAAGAATGCCAATGACAACCCTCCAATAAATCTGATCTCACATGCTTCAAGGGTCCAAATTGAGCCCTGTTTGATTGAAATAAATGAGTCACCGACAACCGCTTCTGAATATACAAACTATATCTCAAGCCGCGATCTCTCAACTTGATATTATATTGAATGAGAAGATCAAAGTCATATATGCGTAAAAATTGCAAGTGTCGCCCATATCCCGCTGAGTATGATCAAATTCCATATCCAAAGGGATATTCAATGCCAAAGTTTAATCTATTGACGGAATGGTAATCCCAAGCGATCGCCCATTCAAAGCATGGTAACACGGGGAATGATGTATTATTATTCGTTAGTTTAACGACCGCTGAATGGTATGCTGAGTTGTCAAATGACTCGATTAAAACTTTTGCCGAACTTGAAAATATGTTCGTTAAAAGATTCGCCAGCGCAGTCAAGAAAACAACCATTGCTGATCTCGCCCTTGAGAAAAGGAAGAAAGATGAGTCAGTGACCCGATATATTACGCGTTGGCGAAATTTGAGTATGAAATGTGAACAACAATTAGAAGAAGAGCATGCAATTCAATTACTGATGGGCAACATCGATGATAAGATGGCGCCTTATCTTTGCATGGCTTCAATTACCACATTTCAAGAGCCTTGATAGGGTAAATTGAGAAATTAAATTTATCCCGCTGAAGATAAATTCAAAAGAGCAAAAGCTCTAGACCAAGGTGAAACATTTCACCTCATACAAGAAGGATAGCGTTAATCTATAACGAGACAAAGAAAAGCTTGCCTATCAAGAAAAACAGGCATGCTCAATCTGCCTCCACAAGCTCATACTTGGAGGTAATGATGTACTCGAGGTGCTAAGAAGGCGAAGCACCAAGAAACAAAGGAGAATGACTCAATGGCCCCAACCCTAAAAGAAAAGCTGAACAAAGAGTATTTTTTTTAAGAGGGAAAGTGTGGCTAAATTATTTAAACATGCACTCAAAGCAGGTCTCCAACTACCGAGTGTAAAAGACTGAAGAGGTCGGACAAGCGATAATCCTAACATTGCCCATATATCGGCATATCCTCTGAAGATTGATTGCTACATATTCAAAGATTGGCAACGAAAATATAGAAACGGTGAATTCACATTGTCTGACGGTATTGTGCGTCCGAAGAAAGAATCCACCAAAATAATCACCTCATCTCCAGTATTATCAAGCAATGATAAAGGCAAAGAGAAGCTGGTCGATGATGAAGGATGGCAGGCCGCAGTCTCTAAAAAGACTGTAAAAATGTTGAAGCAATTGGAAGGTGTTCCAGGTATTAAGTGGAAATCACCACTTGAGCCCGTACTTGAGTTGAGACAAAACCTAAGTTATGGGAAGGCTAGTTCATCTCACGAAAGACAGCCTAGCCAAATACCGCAAGGGAAGGCTAAGAAACCTGCCAAACAAAAAAATAAATTAAATAAAAAGAAGAAGGAAGTAGCACAAAATGTTACTACTATTATGGATGGTCGCAACGTAACACGAAAGATCATCAATAATATGGAAGATTACATACAATCAGCAAGACGGCCTATCACGCTTGCGAATTCATTCAAATCTTCGATCAAAGGGAAGAAGTCAAGAACTTCACCGAGTCTTGCTTGATGATGCATGAAGTTGATAAATTTTAGAGGAACTCTGTTTCCATGAAGATGAACCGTGAGCTCACCATATCAACAAACATGAAAAATATAAAGCAAGATTCAATCTTCTATTATCATTGACGGCAAGTGATGTGAAGTCGAGTCCAATTCGGATGCAAATGAAGTAGCTCACAGTTGAAGTGGTCGAGTGCTACCATCTCAACAAAGGAAAGAGCCAATGAATAAAGATAAAGGAAAAGAAAGTCAATGAAAAGTTATCCCTAAGGATTCAAATAAGAAGCCTTCATCAAAAGGGATCGACTACAATATTCTATCCCATCTAAGGAAAATTCCGGCGCAGCTTAGTGTATACGAAGCACTTCTAATGTCAGAAGATCTCCGTAATACCTTAATTGAAGCTCTCAAAGAGCCGGGAAAGTTCGAAGCATATTTTGCTGAACGCTGTCTAACGGAGACCTTGCATGTTCAAGAGCCTCCAATCGTCACATTTTCAGAAGATGATCTAATGCTCGGGACTGCAGAGCACAATCGCCCTCTGTATGTTACAGCTGAAAGTGATGAAATTATAATACCGCGGATCTTAATTGATCCGGTTCCTCTGTAAATCTTATGAACTTGAGAACTCTTAGATCTCTAGATGTACAACATCTAGATAAAGTCATGGTTCAAGGTTTCAATGAGAAGGGACAAAACTATCATTCGCCCCTTCCTCTTAAATTTGGAGACCTACAAAGCTAAATTTCATGTGATTGATGCATGATACTTCATTCGTGAGCTCTTCCGGTCGACCATGGCTTCAAGTATGGCATTGTCCCATCTACATTGCATCAATGTATGAAATATACAAAGGATGGAGAAGAATGCCAACAGGGCGACATGCAACCTTTATGTGCATGAAATGAAGATTTATCAAGATGCTTATTTCCTTCAGGGAATCAAAGCTAACAAAACAACTAGCAAATCATCTACTTCAAAACCCATAAAAGAACAAGTTAAGAAGAAGGGAGAAGATAAAATGAATAAAGGAAAAGAGGTTGTTCCAAATATAGGGATATAAAGAACAGTCCAAAATCAATAACACCGTCTCATCTAGGCAAAGGATATCAAGAAGAAGATGAATGTGTTCCTTCTAAATCCAAAGGTCCGCATGACTCTTCGAGTAAAGCTCTGACTGAAAAAGAACATTTTGACTCTGATTATGAGTTCGAATCTGCTTTTGAAGGTAGGGTGCAATGCACCTACTTTAAAACAATCATAGATCCATCAACAGCAGAGAATACACTCGTAGTCACTCCTGTTCCTCCCCAGCATTTTAAAGAAATCACCCCTCGAGAAACTCATAAAGTCGAGGAATTGGTGACCTTCTATGTACCTCCTCTCCCTGGAAAGCACGGGCCAGGAAGCCTGTTTTATAAATCCGAGGGGTGTCAAGAAGAAGATCCTGATTGGGTAATGCAGTTATCTGAAGAAGAAGAAGCTATGCCCATAAGGATGCCAAAATATTACTCTCCAAAGATGCAAAATCTGATGCGCAAGCATGGGGTCCAGTGGAGTGAGTAAGCAAAGGACTAGGCTCTTTGAAATGATGTGGTACCCAAAAGGTTCTCAAACCATTGGTAAGAGAAATAAACACACTACTAAAGGCCTTGGTTTTATCCAAGACAACGGTCCACAGGATATACCGTTACGCTAATGTGAAGTGAGAGGATGATGATGAAGATGAGAATGTCATTTTAACGTTAGTCTCACAGTAATGAAGAAGTAGGCCGACCAAGAGCTTGAAGATGGTGGGGAGGCAGCTACTATGGATGAACTTAAAGAAGTTAATTTGGGAACTGAGGAGGATCCTCGCCCAACGTTCATCAGTGCTCTACTTTCTGAAGATAAAATGGAAGAATTAAAAATCTTGCTCTGTGAATTCAGGGACTGCTTTGCTTGGACATATGCTGAAATGCCAGGCTTATCCCCTGATATTGCAGTTCACAACTTAAGCGACGCGACACCAAGCAAGCCTCTAGCGAATGAGATTGGAGGTTGAAGAACAGGTAATTGCAGAAACCAAGAAGCTCATTGAAGCCGGTTTTATTCGAGAAGAAAAATACCGGATAGCTAATATTGCCCCCGTGAAAAGAAGAAGAATGGTCGATTCAGATGTCGACTTGTGGATTTAAATAAAGCATGTCCAAAGGATGACTTTCCGCTTCCTGTATCAGAATTGTTGGTGGATAACACTTCAAACCATGACATGTTCTCATTTATGGACGGATCGTCGTTACAATCAAGATGGCTCCCGAAGATGAGAAACATAACTCATTCAGGACGCCAATTGGTATATATTGTTATACAGTCATGCCCTTCGGCTTGAAGAATGCTGGAGCTACATACCAAAGGGCTATGACAATCTGACGGTTGATTCATCAAGTAGAGTGCTATGTTGATGATCTCGTTGTCAAGAGTATAAATCGCAAAGATCATCTCGATGATTTAAGGATTGTCTTTGAAAGAATCAGAAAATATGATCTCAAGATGAATCCTCTGCGCGCTTTGAGTCTCTTGGAAAGTTCCTTGGATATGTTGTGCCGTGGAGGGATTGAAATCGATCCCAACAAAATCAAAGCATCAAATGCCTCTCCAAGGAGTCTTCACAACTTCGCCCATACAGGACATCTCGCATTCATTAGAAGATTTATATCAAATCTGTCAGGCAGATGTCGACCCTTTGCAAAATTAATGAAGAAAGATACTCCTTTCAAGTGGGACGAAGAATGTCAAGAGGCCTTCGACAGTATCAAAACATATCTGTTGAATCCACCCATTCTTGCGGCTCCAATCCCAGGAAAGCCTCTCATCTTGTACACAGCAGCACTGGAGGAATCTCTAGGTGCTTTGTTGGCACAACATAATGAGGAAGGAAAGGAGAATGCTCTATACTACATTAGTCGAAGACTAATAGGAGCGGAAGCGCGTTATTCTCCAATTGAGAAGTTGACGTTAATTTTTGCTGCCCAAAAGTTACGCCATTACATGCTATCTCATAAAATTACCCTTATCTCAAGGATCGATCCGTTGAAGTTCTTGATGACAAGACCAAATGTGTCGCTGGCACGATCGTCTTTTCCGCTACGCTTTGATATTACATATGTTCCCCAGAAAGCGGTGAAGGGGCAAATTCTGGCAGATTTTCTTGCCGCTCATCCCATACCGGCAGACTCATTGCTTAACGATGATCTTCCTGATGAGCAAATCATGCACATATATGAAAATGAAAAGCAACAAATGTGGGAATTGTATTTTGATGGAGCCTCGTCCATTAGATACACTCAACCCTCAAATCTCCCAAAGGCTCAGGGTTCTGCCTCTTGATCACACCGAAGGTGGCATCGAGACATTCTTATAAATTAACTCAACCACGAACCAACAACGGCGAATATGAAGCTTGGTGGCGGTTTAGAGGAAGCCATCTCCATGAGTCCGAATTTGCAAATTTATGATGATTCTCAACTCGTCATTAATCAAGTGTTGGGCCTTTCTAAAATCAACAAGCTTGAATTGGCCTACTATCACAAACGAGTTCTCGAGCTTATGAAGCAAATTCAAATGTCATCATGACTCGAGTCTCCTGTGCTAAGAATAGCAAAGCAGATTGCTTAGCTAAGTTAACTAAAGAAATGGCAATGGATGACTAATAATTACATACTAATTAGTGTGTGCACCGTCGAGTCCTAGAGCCAATAAGTTTAAGATCCTCAAGAGGGGTCATCAAACATAATCGCCAGTGCGTCATGTTGCTCCTTACACTCCCTTACAAATTATTTCTCAAATTCAACAAGACAAGCTTCAGGCCATTCAAGAAGAAAGCCTCCAACCTGCGGAAGCGCTAAAACCACATGATGAAATTCTTATAAGAGAAGGAAGACGGAGACGCCCTTCGACTACTTCAAGGAAGGCAAATTGCCAAGTAATAAGTCGATAGTGCACAACTTGAGAAAAGGCTTCACTATATGCTTATGTTGGCAATACTCAGTATCGTAGATCCTTCGAGCAGATGTGATAATGATGTTTGGGAATAGAAGAAGCCAACAAAGTAATTGTTGAAATCCATCAAGGACTTTGTGGTGCACACCAATCAGGTTCTAAAATGGCTTTCAAAATTAAAAGAATTGGATACTATTGGCCGTCTATGGTAAAAGATTGTATCAATCACGCCAAGAGATGCCATGAATGCCAGGTCCATGGTAACATAATTCATCTCCAACCGCGCATCCAACGATAGCATCTTGGCCGTTTGAGAGCTGGGGGACAGATGTAATTGGACCAATCGATCCGCCATCATCAGCTGGTCACCGCTTCATCTTAGCAGCCACTGATTATTTCTCCAAGTGGGCTGAAGCTGCACCATTTAAAGAAGTTACAGCTGAACAAGTGACCAACTTCTTTACTCACAATATTGTTTATAGATTTGGTGTACCACGCCGAATCATTTCAGACAATGGGTCAGCCTTCAAAAGCGCTAAAGTTTATAAATTTGCTGATCGGCATAAGATTGATTGGCGATATTCGTCAATTTATAATCCGAGAGCAAATGGCTTGGTTGAGGCATTTAATAAAACACTAGTCAAATTGCTTAGAAAAATTCTCACAAGAAATAAAAGGGAGTGGCATACCAAACTTGTGGAAGCGTTATGGGCTTACCGTACCACTTACAAAACTCCTACAAAGTCTACCCCCTATGCACTAGTGTTTGGGGTCAAGCAGTTTTGCCACTGTTGAACTACCTTCAGTAGCCATTCAACAAAATCTTACCCAAGATGAGAATGCTCGTCACGGATGGAAGAGCTTGATGCTTGACGAGGTCGCTCTCAAAAATCTAGAAGTATATCGGGCCAATGTCCAGATCGATCATACAAGACCTCGAAGCTTTTCGAAGGAGAGTTGGTCCTGTCGAGAAGACCAATCATCCCTCATCGATCGGTAGAACCTAAGGGAAGGACCTTTTGTTATCGAAAAGGTATATCAAGGAGTCACCATGGACTTCAAAGGTGAAGACCAATGCCGCCAATCAACTCTAAAGAAATATTACATGAAAGTGTGATTGACAAATGCATTTGAAAATCCTTATTGAAACACTTATGAAAGTTTTCATTGAAATTCTCAGAACATAAGAACGCATTTCCAAAATAAAATAAAAAATCAGATGCATTAAAAAAAAGTTTTATAGAAAGTATTGTGAAAACCTTTTCTTTGGACATCAGTGAGATCACATACATACTCAAAATTATGTAAAATGCTCAAGTTTTCATTGAAATTCTCTTGTAACACAAGCATTTAAAATAAAATAAAAAATCTGTAGGCAGGGCATTTTTTTAAAGTTTTATAGTATCGCGTTCGATAAGACAGGGGGCCTTTCTCTTTGGGTTATCTTAGTCGAGATCCCCAATGCATACTCAAAATTATGTGTTCAAATGCTCAAATTTAAAAGTCTTAATTGACCAAGAAGAAAACTTTCAAGTCTGCAAACTTCAACAAACCAAGTTGGATATACATTTATCATCCCACTTCAAATCTAAAGGCTCGAGTTGGTGCATAAGGTCGACTCAACACCAACACGGTCGAAGTCAGTGCTACTCAACACGCCACAAAGGCGTAGTAAGAGACCCCATCTCGTTAGCCCGGATAAAATCCTTCATCAATTGCTCAAGTCCACGACTCAAGGGTGTATAAGGTCTGATTCAACACGCCAAAATATGCCAGCCGACAGACTGCTTACTCAACACGCCACAAAGGCCGTAGTAAGGGATCCTCCTACTTCGTTCAAAGACAAGAGCATCCAAATCCCCAAATCTCTCCAACTTGGTGAGTTCAAGTGACCTAGACTGGGAAATTATCCCTATTGGTCGAAGTCATTTCTCAAAATTCTACAACAAACAAAAAAGATATCCTTACCGAGAAGGCACTAAGTCGAAGTTTGGAATCAAATACAAATATGAAATCTCAACTCCTTCAAAGTCTATCAAAGCGTAAAGCAAAGACCAAGGAAATTCTTCTTCACTAAGTCCATAAAGCAAAAAGGAGGACCAAGAAGCTATCCCAATGTTCAGATAAGGCTAAATGTCAACTAAGGGAGTTTTGTCATCAAGAGGTTCATTACATGTGCAAAGCACTGATCGATGACTCTTGCCATTGATCCAACACAAGCTCGAGTGCCGTGCATTTATCCTTCTACAAGCCTGAAAGCGTAGCTAGGAAGGTAATTCATCGCCTGACAAATCTCAGATAATTCTGATTTCACTCATCAAATCCAAGGCATGAAGCTGGATAAAAGGAGGCACAAGATACAAACCTCGAGATGAAATCTTCAACAAGTCCACAAAGCACAAAGCACGTGACCAAGATATTTCTATCTCATCAACTCCATCAAGTCCATGGCACAAAGCCGTGGCAGAGGAAAATAAATCCCAAAGTACGAGATGAAATCTTCAACAAGTCCACAAAGCACAAAGCATGTGACCAAGACATTTCATCTCATCAACTCCATCAAGTCCGCCAAGGCATAAAGCCGATAGAGAGGAACCCAAAGTTCGAGGTGAAGTCTTCAACAAGTCCGCCAAAGTAAAACATAGGGTTGAAGATGCATCAAATTCTCTTGACAAGTTGATGATGACAAGTCAAATCATCTCCTTCATCTAGTCCATCAAGCACAAAACATTGGATTAATGACAAATACCGTAAACGAAGCTATTGCAGTTGAACCGATGAAATGCAAATGCTTGCCCAACCCGAGAGTTATACCCACTTCTATCAAAGGGCAACGATCAGGTATTATCAAAAGTTGTAGAAACTACAACTTAAGCGTGACATCCAAGCAAATCTCTTGGAGATCCAAGTTCAACTAGTAATAACAAACACGGTCCGCCCATGCGCACATGTTTGATGGGGCATTGTTGACCTACAACTATGTGTCATTTAAAATTAAGTAAATGACATAGAGGTTAAATTCCCTAATCACGATCAAATTAATTAAATTGATTTGATTTGAAAATTCGACTTCATAATGCCAAAACATCAAAATAATTAAATAGAAAATATCAATCAATTAATGATCGATCCAAATTAAAATTAATTTTAATGAAATTATGTATATCAAAGTCGAGAAGCTCGACGATGTCTAAACGACTCCGCTTATAAATTGATCGTGCCGTCCGAAACGCCGAGACCTATCAAACGACGCTTCCGAGACCCATTCGCAAAGCGTGCGAATGTCGATCAATTCAATGCAACGCCGCATTGTAAACCTAATTTATCCCGATCGTCGGCGACGCGCCGACAAAGCCCTCACGAATTGATCGCGCCGTTGCATTCGGCACAACTGAAACAACTAAAATTGACACCCATATCGCTAGGGTTTAGTGCATAAATTAATATCACATAAAATAATATTAAATTATAATTAAAGGGATTAATGGTTGCCTAATCTCTTAATCGACTTTAATTCCCTACCTAATCCGCCGCTCTTCACCAATCGAGCTCATGGTTCTAGGGGGAAACGAGGGTTATCCTCGTTGACTTCCACACGATGCATTTTCCTCACGATACTCCTCTCTCTGCTTCGCTCGCTCTCCCTCGAGCGATTCTTCACGCTTCCCCGAGGCTCTAGGAGCGATACTCCTTCTCGTTCTTGACGACGATCCTCCTTCGCCGAAGCTCCCCTCAGAAGCTCTCCTCGTTCCTCTGCTCAAGCAGAACCCTATCCGAGCAAACAAAGGATCGATCCTTCCTCCTCTTCCAACCAAAACCCCAGGTTGTTTCGTTTCAATCTTAAGTTATATTTTGCTATGGATTTTCTTGAAAAATGGTTTGATTTATCCTTATCTTATGGTTGGATTTGTTTCCTACTGAGTGAAATGTTGTTTTGTTTTTTTGTTTTCTCCTCCTATGAGTAGGAGCTCATTCTCTGGTTCTTCCTTCTTAGAGCGAAGAGCAACATACTTGTCTTCCTCTCTCTGTAGCCTCAGCCCATGGGGAATGAAACTCCCTTGACCTTTTCTTGCTTGAATGACTGATGCCTATCTCATACCTAAAATTTTTTTTTTTTTTGTTTGGTAAAATCTGAACTGAACCCCAATAAAAAGAAAATGCAGCAGATTTTAGATTTCGAAGGCTCAAAGCTTTGATTTTAGTGATGAAAATCTTGATCTCTTCATGTTAATTAAAAGCTGAAATTTATTTCCCTTGTATCAATCTCTTTGATTTTTGTTATGATTGTTGCTTAAATGGGTCAAATATTGCAAGCTTTAGGTTACCTTGTTTCACTTTGCCTCTTTTATTATTTGCAATCATGAAAGTGGCTATCTTATAAAGGGAAGAGTTTAGGTTTCTGGATTTATTAACATGGTGATTGTTTAATCTATGTGGAGTAAATTTCATACAATCATCATGTTAAAGGAAGAGGAGGGAAGGGTTGATTGACTTTGTGCTTGTTTTCTCTTTTGTGATCACTATGTTAATTAGCCTTTGAAATACAATCTGAAATGTTTTGTGCAAGTTCAAAGCTTTCATTTTGGTGTTCGCTTTAAAGATGCATCTTGCCTAGTGCTTGTTCATAACTTACAAGCAATTGTCAAGTCTCTATCTTGCATTAAAATGATTCTATGTTTGTTGTCCATGGGTATTTGGAGGTTGAAATCATGCAAGATATACTATTTTATGCCTTCTTCTTGCTCTTGAATTATGAAAGCATGTTGTGACAATGAACTCCTAATCCAATTAGCTTACATGACTTCATCTTTGAAAGCTCACTTTGGTCATTAATATGTGATGTATGTTTTCTCTTGATTTGAGGAAGAATGAAAAGAAAGCAAGTTTATTTTGGGATATGATTTATACCGATTTCCTTTCTATTGCATCTTTTATCCATGCATATGAAAATGTTGAGAATTGAAGATATAGAATATGCAAAGTTTTCTTTATGATTATCTACAAAGAAAAGATGAAATATATGCATATCTCTTGACCTTTAATTGCTATGTTACTTGTGGGCTTTAAGAAAGATATGTTCTCTTTATATTCAAAATGAGAAGAATGGAAGGTGTGTTTACATGTGATTTAAAGCTTATGTTACTTGCTATTTGAATGTTTCAAATGCAAAATTGGTGAAATAGTGATGAAAACGCAATGCTCATTAAATGCTGTCTTGTTTAAGTATATATGCAAACATGTTTATATGCATATGCGAGCTTTAAATTCGTGATATAAGTACCTACCATGTTTTCCAATATGGTAGGGAAATGTTATGCTATCAAAATTTACGGTCCCACAATACACTATACATGTCTTTCTGACATGGTGGCAACATGATAAACTGGGAAGAGCCGAGGTGTGTAAATTTTGATGCTCTAATCAAATGTTTATGCGCCTTTCCTTTTATTTATATGCAAATGAGAGCTTTAAATTTATGATATAAGTACCATGTTCTCCAACATGGTAGGGAAATGTTATGCTATCAAAATTTCTGCTCGTCTCCGACATACACCTATACATGTCTTTCTTGACATGGTGGGCGTGCCCATTCATGGCAACCCCACTTGTGGGAAGAGCCGGAGGTCGTAAATTTTGATGCTCCTAATCAAATGTTTATGCAGCCTTTCTTTATTTATATGCAAATGAGACTTTAAATTTATGATATACCTACCATGTTCTCCAACATGGTAGGAAATGTTATGCTATCAAAATTTCTCGCTGGTGTCTCACGACATAAACCTATACATGTCTTTCTTGACATGGTGGGCGCCCTATGGCAACCCACTGGGAAGAGCCGGAGGTCTAAAATTTTGATGCTTAATCAAATGTTTATGCGCCTTTCCTTTTATTTATATGCAAATGAGAGCTTTAAATTTATGATATAAGTACTACCATGTTCTCCAACATGATAGGGAAATTATGCTATCAAAATTTACCGGTGTCTCACGACATACACCATACATGTCTTTCTTGACATGGTGGCGCTCTCATGGCAACCCCCACTTGTGGGGAAGAGGAGGTCTGTAAATTTTGATTATTTTGCTCTACTTATAAGTACGCTCACATTGTTCCAATGCGGCGGGGAAACTGATAAGTACTGCTTCACGTTGTTCCAACGCGGCGGAAATATAATTATTGCTTAACGCTTGTTCCAACGCGGAAATGTCTCGTCTAACCCATACACGCCTTTCTTGGCGTGGTGGGTAAATAAGGTGTCTCACGACCTACCATACACGCCTTCTTGGCATGGTGGGAAGACCTAGCCCGTAGCCCCTATGGGGATGACGGAGGTCATAAATTTCAAAATAAAAAAGTTGAAATGTCATATAAATGCTTATACTTTAATTTCATATACATGTGAATGCAAATTTATTTATGCTATAAGTAGCTCACATTGTTCCAATGCGCGGGGAAATCTATAGATTGCTCACGTTGTTCCAACGGCAAGGAAATGTGGTCAGAACCCATACACGCCTTTCTTGGCGTATGGGAAATAAATGGTCAGCTGTGTCTCACGACACTACCATACACGCCTTTCTGGCGTGGGAAGACCTAGCCCCAAGTAGCTATGTGATGACGAGGTCAAATTTTCTTAAAAAAAAAAAGAAGATAAAAGAAAGGATGAAATGCTTAGGTTCACATGTTTTTAAAGTGCTTCTTTAGGTTATATATGAATACTCATACTCCTCTACTTTACTTGTCATTCAGTGATTTACATAAATGAGATATAGTGAAGACTTGAAGCAAAATATGAGATAAACTAAATCTATCATATAACTGACATATATCAAGAAGATAAAAAAATTGTTGAGTTAAAAGAAACTCACAAGTATGTGTGGCACACCAATCCTCCTTGCAAGGTTGAAAGAACTTAAACTTGTGGCTTAAGGAGAAGAGGAGAGTAGAAAATGCATTTTGTAAAGGGAAACCCCTCCTATTTATAGGCTTTCTTGGCCTTTCCTTTTGCCACCTACTCTTATGGAATCGACATGTGCTATTGTCATAAATTGCATGCAAGGAACTATCTAAGGTGATGCCACTTGTCATGTTGCATGCACATGCATGGACATGTGGCATGCCCTTGTGCATCCTTATCCCTTTCTTTGAAAAGGAAAGTAAAGTCTTTGCCATACCTCTTTAATAAATTTAATGAGTTTGTGTTCACTTGCCATGAGCTTGCATGTGAGGGAGGTGGATTTTAATTAATCCACTTGCCTCTTTTAAATGAAATATGACAACTACTCATATTTTTTTTATTCCCTTCCCTTATCAAGAGAAATAAATGGGCTTGATATTTGATCATATGGGCCTCCAAAGCAATTGTTTTCGCCCATTTATACTTGCTGATTTTATACATAAAGAGAGGCTATTAGCCTAAATCAAATGTATTTTAGGCCCATTACTTTACTTATGATCATATGGGCTCTAAATCAATTATTTTCCCCTTTATGTTGGCTGATTTGTAACATAAAGAGAGGGCTATTAGCCTAAATCAAATGCTAAGCATTTTAGGCCCATTACTTTACTTATGATCATAGCCTCTAAATCAATTATTTTCACCCTTTATGCTTGCTGATTTCAAGACATGTGTTAGATAAAAATAAAGAACAGATACTATATCCCTGCGGTCTTCTGACCGTCCGTAACAAAACCCAAAAATGTCATATTAAATCCAAACTTGCAAATTGCACTTACATTTCAACTAGACATTCAATGTCCATACAACATTCTAAAAGAACAGATACTCGTATGTATATTGGAATGTCCAAACAGGGACATATGCAAGTAAGATAAATATAAAAGAACAGATACATCTTCCGGTTTGGTCTTGGACCGTCCAAGTAAAAAACTCAAAATCAGATCAAAATTCATGCTTGCATTATAATCATGTCAAATACAGAAGAACAAATGCTACACTTCCCGGTTTGGTCTTCGGACCGGGTCCGGGTTAACAAAACCTAAAAATGTGATATTATAAGAATTTCAAATTAATAATATCTGAGAAGCTAATTCTGTCATATAATACAAGACATGAACCAACTAACATAGCTTCTAAAATTCAAATTCTCAGGAAGAAAAGTCCCAAACCCGATCCTCTATGTTCAAACTAGAGTGGACAAGGTTTTGAAGGATTATATTTCTTGAGATAATGAATTTAGACCTGATCCTCTGTAGAAAACCGAGTAGTAGACAAGGTCTATCAATTGATATTACCCAGGATCGAAGGGTAATTATAATTAAAATTTCAATGATAAATGATCATATATTCAAATCTAAAATCAATCATAAAATGATCAAAATTCAAAGAAAATAACACAAAAAAAGGGAAATAAAAAAAAGTGAAATGAATTATTTAAATTAAAACTAAAAAAAATAAAAAATAAAAAATAAAATAAAATTAATCCACCCTCCGCAATTGTTGTTTTCTTGGGTGACAAATTAAGAAAACTTTTGCTCACAAAGAAAATGTCAAATTAAATACATAACTACCTTCACACTCAAATATTCCTAAAGCCCGTGGGGCTGTGTCCTCTGTCTCATGGTTTGCTGATATGGCACCACATAAATGGCGGTTACGACCTGAGCCCTCTGTCCGCGTGGTTTTGCCGCGATATGGCACCACTAAATTACGGTCACGGCCGCAGCCCGTATGTTCCCCAATGGCTTTGCTCTTTGAGCTGTGAAATGTAGAATGTATTTGGTTGCAAAAGCCTATGCCTAAGGTTGACTTATATTTGTCCCCTTAGACAACTCCACCCGTCTACAAGGACACCTTGACGACGTAACCCATGTGTTTGACAAGGATCCTTCGCCGTTAATCGACTACCTCCTCGACTAAGCGGACCGGGATCACCGGGATGACGGAACCATGGGATCTTGATCGGGCGCGTCATCGTTCCCCCCACAAAAAGTTTTAAGTTAAAATAATAAATTTCATAAGTTCTACACTCCACTCACTGCAATTATATACTCGTTCTTAACGATTCATTGACTAGCCTTAATCGAAAGTGCTCTCTCGATTGGGAGGGTAATTAACTATAGGGGCTTGCTATAGAAACCCGAACAGATAAAAAAGTTCTCACCAAATGAGAACGAAATCTCTGGTAAGTGTCTTATCTACTATTCATCTCGCAAATTATCACCGACACTTAAACAACTCTTTCCTTTTTTATCGAAAGATGTCGGTGGCGAATTTTCGGATCCCACAAATGCACTTTCTCGTACGCCATTCGATTAGATCGGACGGCCATGATTAATCATGTGGTTAACAAAAGATTAAAAAGGATGATCTAATTGATCTAATCATGATCGATCACGAAACAGATGGCATGATCTATCTTGGGGCAATGAGAGCGGAGTACCATTGCACAGAGCTCGATCCACTCCAAATCGATCTAACACCTTCACACGAAGGATCCAAGAAGATCTAATGGCTAGGATCACATAGCATTCACATTCTCTTCAAAAAGCTATAAAATTTTGACAATAGCTTGATTTTAATGGCATTACCTCACCAGAGCTAAGACCGGTAGCTCGCACGCTTGAGGAAGTTTCGTCTGGTGGAGACGAAGCCTTGTTGAGAGGAAATTGAGTTGATTCCAAGTGAATTGCTTGGAAGGCCAAGATTCATCGGTTGGAGCTTCGGCTTTGATTGAACTCCTAGCTCCAGTGGGTTTGGATCTGGTAGCTTAGCTTGATGGTTGAGGAGATGGTGTGGGAAGGAGCAATTTGATCCAAGTGGAGAATTAGTGGAGTTTGAATCGAAGGATGCTTGCCCTATTTTGGCTTCTCTCATGATGGAGAATCTCAGGGTAAGCTGGGAATGCTTGGGAGCTCACTAGGGACTCAAACTTCACTTGGGAGCTTGGACGATTTAGTTATCTTTCTGAATTAAATGTGTATATCCCTCAATTACTTTGATGGACAAATCAAGCTCCCATTTTTGTCACCAATCGCCGCCGAAGGCTTGTCTCCATCACCTCCATGTGGCTCGATTGGGTTGGTGGAAGGCTTGGGAGGTGGCTTAAGGCCGGATTTGGGCTGATTGCATTCCTTGTATCCTTTAGGTTTTTGGCTTGTAAGAGAGGTGAGTTAACTCATGTCCCTTTGGTCCATGGTAGACCTAGCCCATATGGGTCCTTTGAAAGGTCGACCATTTGGGATGTGTGAGGGTCGCCAAGTGGAAAGTGGTGGACTTTACTATTTTAGGCAAAATCCTTTGTGGGGTGGCATATCCAATAGAGATCTCATTGATTTTAGCTTCAATTGGGCTTGGACTAATTTTGGGCTGAGCCAAGATGGGTTTGGGTCGCATTTGGTCAGGTTCCAAGTGGCCAAGGCTTGGTTTTAAGGGATTTGGCTCAATTTGACCCTTATATGTCAAATTGGGCTAGGTTGGGTTAGGTTGACCAATTGGTCAAATTTGGTCAAACCAAAGTTTAGGTTAGGTTCAAATGATCATTCAAAGTGTTTTGGTTCAAGTGGTTTCAATCAATTTGACCCAAGTTTGATTTTGACTCATTTGAAATCAAATGAGTCAAATAAGTTAACCAATTTGACAAAATCCAAATTTTTGGTTGAGTCTTGGTTCATGCTCAATTGGTTAATTGAAGATGATTGTAGGCTTTGGTTTGAATCAATTTGAATTTAATTTGAATTTTTGCCAATATGACCCTTTAGGTCAATTTGGGCTAAGTTGGTCAATTGGGTTCAATTGGCCAAATTGGGTTCAATTACAAGTTTGGTCAAGTTCAATAATCAATTTGGAATGAACTTAAGTCATTGGTTGTAATCGATTTGAGTTGGATTATGATTTGACCTATTTTAGCATTGTGGGCTAATTTGGGTCAACTTGGGTCAAATTGGCCAATTGGGTTTGATTTGGCTCAATTGATGGCCAAGTCATGTTCAATCATTGATTATGGGTTGATGTGAATCAATTGTTTCAATCGATTTGGTGTATGATGAGTTTTGACTAGTTTGGATTCATATGGGTTAAGGGTTGACTTAGTTTGACCTAATTTAAGGCAATTGATCATCCTAGGGTGATCAATGGTCAATTGGTCATGGTATGAAGTTTGGATGGGCTTGGTTCAATCCAATTTGGGTTGGATTAGAACTTGGTTCAAATGAGTTCTTTAGGCAACTTTGGGTCGAGTGAACCTAAATGGGTTAATTAGCTTGGTTTTGGTTTGATTATGGTTTAGTTGAATTTATATATGAGCTTATGATTGAAATATTAATCCAACTATAATCAATTTGGGCTATGATGGGTTTTCATTTGAAATTTTTAAGTCAAAAGGGCTAAGTTGGGCTTGACTTGGGTTGATTTCAATTTGGCTTGATGATTGTATTTTTCATTTATATTTGGGTAGATGATTGAAGGAAGGATTGATTCAAACAAAATCCATTGATTTTGGGTTAATTTGGGTTAAGATTTGGCTAAGCTCATGGAGGTAGCTCCATATGGCTCAAGCATGGTCTTGACTTGACTTGATTTAGTTTGATTTAGTTTTGATCATTTGAATATGGATTCCATTTATATTTAGGAAGATAATTGATGGAATAATTGATTTGTAAGAAAATCAATTGAGTTTGACTTGATTTGAATGGGATTTTGGTTTATGAAAGTGGATCACATGGCTTAAGAGGGATTCAGAGCTTGGATTTGATTTCATATTTCAATCATTTGGAGTGGAATTTGGATTTGAATTTGATAAATGATTGAAAGATTGAATTGATCTTTGAGAAAATTTATTGAATTGAATTGGATTGATAGTTATGCTAATTGGAATCAATCATTGGAAGAGTTTTGAGTTTGGATTTGATGATTGAATTTTGGAAATTTGAAAATTTGAAATTGAGGTTTGGTTTGAGAATAAGAACATGGATTGAGAAAGCTATGGGTGGGCAAGTCTAAGTCCCTAAGGCATAACCTATATGACTAACCATTCTAAGTCTCTTTTGGTTGAGTGTTCATAATCACTAGAAGTGTCTTAAGACTGAAGAGTTCTTAGTGTCTATAAGAGTCCTAGATCTATGATGAAGAGATTGAGAACTCACTCCAAAAGTGAGGTCAACAGCATAATTTAGCTATGAAAAAACTTCCTGAGGTCCATAGAGAGATGAGGTTTCTAGTCAACCTCTGCCTCTCAGATAGCCTTCTTTTCCAACACTTTTATGTGGAGATGGATGTAGTATGCATATGATTGATAGTTTCAGTTTACTATTTGCAATTTTCTAAAGTTCAAATTGGTTTTGTCTTCTAGAGAACTTATGGATTTAAAGACTTCTCACATGAAATTCAAATTTATAAATTTTGTACCTAGAATAGAGAAGAAGGGTATCCAATGGAAGCATTGTTTTCAATTTGCGGTTAGATTTGCTTTTTTATGCTAAAGCTAGAGCATGAGGTGCCCAAATTTATTCAGTCTACTTCAACCTATGGGTAGAGGAGGTGCCTAAGGTCAGTCTACCTCACATAATCTTTCCAACAAGAAGCACTTCCAATGATCCCTTGCTCATGTTGCGTTGCTCGTCATTTAGGCCGGTGAGTTACATTTATGCTTGGATCAATTTTTGGATCAAATTGAACTTGATTCGAGTTAATTGGACCTACAGCCGATTACCTAAGTTGGTTATTTAATCAGATGAGCCCAACGTAGCTCGATTCGCAAATCAACTCGAATCGAACTATTTATTCTATGTTTATTAGGATGATCGCTTGATTTATTTTATACAACTATGATTTATCATTGAAGCACTTTTATAAGAGTTTTTTCGCATGGCTCTCGCGAATGAGGGTTTATTTCTCCTTTGTGGCTCTGGCCTAACCCTCGACTCTAACAGTTGGACTCTCCAATTCTTTTCTTCTCTCGATCTTTAGACTCTCGATCGGCATCTCCATTCGTAATTTGCTCTTAAACAGTTAAGTTCTTTTTGTCTTTGTTATATAATCAGGAATTAACCTCTTCTGGAAGTCTCAATCATCTCGGAGCAACAATCTTTATAAGGTTTGTTTTTTTTCTCTACATCTATATTTCATTAACTTAAAAATACAACGAGAATGAGAGTTTTTTTTATTTGTTGCCTCTATATCTAGTATCATTGCCACATTAGCATCGATCGGTGACTATTGTCCCAAATGGCTCAGTTGTAACTTACTATTTCTTTTAGCTTTTTTTTCTCTCAATGTTGATTGCATGGATTTTGTATTTTTACTGGCTTAAAAATACACTGAGAATGAGGGTTTTTCTTTTCATTTTTTGGCTTTCTGGCCTCTGGCTGCCTCTGGGTTATTTGCTATGGATCTATCACCTATGGTTATTACTTGTTAGTTACTACATATGGCTTGCTTTGTTCGACTTTGTATTATTATTGTATACAACTCGGCACATTTGCCGAAAGTGTTTGTATTATTTTGCCTTTTGGGCCTACAACAAATTACATTGTTGAGCTTGCCGATTGCTAAGTTTGCATTGCTTAACTTGCATAGTGGTATTGCTGAGCTTGCATTGTTAGTGATTTTTTTCAAAAGCTATTACTTGTGAGCTAGTGTGCTTTCACACTCCTAATCCGAGATATTGATAGTTTGTGGGTATGTGATTCTGTGGGTCTGCGACCTGTGGTAGATAATGACTTTTTATTTTATTTTTAAATGTGTTATATTGGCTATGTATATGATATTATTGCTTGCTCTTTATTTTTTTACACTTTTATTCAGTTATTCAGTTCTCTACTCATTTTATTGTAACTGAATAAGTCTTATGTTTAGGTAAAAAAAGTGGTTATGTTGGGCATGCTCTATTTTCTTGGATATGCTTAATAAAAGTGGATATGTATAAAAGGGTAGAGCAATGCAAAAAGCTTTTGGGAGTTTGAGTATTCTTTTATTAGATACACTAAAATTTGCATAATGCACTATTGCCTTTGACATATTAAATTTATTGATTTTAAGGTTCTTATTTCATTTTATAGACAATGGCTAAAATTCTCAAAATGTAAAAGTTTTAGTCAACCTCCAGTTGATAATATTAGTACTTCTAATGAAAGTATTGGGAGAATTATTAGCATTGAGGACATTAAAGTCAAAAGTTAAAGATCAAAAACTTGGCAAAATTTATGCCAAATTTTTGTCTCTAAGAAAGGTAAGATGGTAGAGAAATTGAAGTGTAATTATTGCTCTAAGTCATACCTCAAACAAAAAATAGGTACTTAAATGAATAGACATATCAAACTCCATCATTACAGTAAAACAACTACGAAAGAGAAAAAAATAAAAAACTATTTGATCTAATAGCTAAAGATATAGAGTATAATAATTTAATATCTCCTTTGTGTGTTTCTTCTACTTATGATCATAGTAAAATTAAAAATATCAGTACCAAAATGATTATTATTCATGGGTATCCCTTTATAATGATTGAGCATTTATGGTTCATTATTCTGATGAAATCAATGAATCCTAATTTTCACAAAATATCAGGCATTCTATCAAAGAAAAGTGCGGAAGTTTATGAATTAGAGAAAGAAAATTCAAAAAAAATCTTCAGTTGGTTGAGTCTTACTTTAGATTGTCGCCAAACTATTGGCTATATGTGTCTGACTGTGCACCTTATCAATTCTGATTAGAAGTTACAAAGTAGAATAATAAGCTTTACTGATTTGGACCCTCCTCATAATAGCTATGTTATCTATGAGGTTATTTCTAAAATTTTGCTACAATGGGGTCTTCAAAATAAAATTTGTACAATCACATTAGATAATGCTTCTGCTAATGATGTTGTTGTTAGAAACTTGAAAGTTTTATTTAGTAAAAGGTCTGTATTTCTTTTTATGGGAGATTTTTTTCATGTTAGATGTACTTCTCATATCTTGAACTTGATGGTTAAAGATAGTTTGAAGGAAATTTGTCGGATTATTGAGAAAGTGCTAGAATATATTCTTTTTATAAAGAGATCACCAAGTAGATTGCATAAATTTGGTGAGATTGCTATATAGATATTATTGTCAACTTTAAAATTACATTGCTCAAATGTTCCAACTCGTTGAAACTCAACATATAAAATGCTTGAGTCTATTTTTTATTATAGAGCTGTCTTTCCAAAGTATGCTTTAAGAAATCACAATTATGTGTGGTTGCCTTTAGATGAGAAATGGGATCAGTTTAATAAAATTAGACAACTACTTTTTATATTTTTAATCATATTACTGAGATTTTTTCTGGTTCAAATTATCCAATAGCTAATCGCCTTCTTCCAAATTGGATTCTAATTTAAAAAATTTTAGATAGAGATTGTGATTCAAACACTACATTTCTTTCAAATATGGCAATTGCTATGAAGCCAAAGTTTGACAAATACTGATCAGATTGTTCCATATTATTTTCAATTACCTGCATATTAGATCCCAGGATGAAAATGTTTGGGATCAATTATTATTATCCGCAGATTTATAATTCTAATGTTGTTAATGAGAAGATTGATGCTGTGAAACAAAAACTTTTTTAGCTCTACTCATATTATGCAGTACAGAAACATAATATTTCAAATGAATTCTCTAAGTGTACATCCTCTCAACCGATTAGTAGTACAACTACTCCACAAAGAAGTACAAGTGCTGTTGATGTTCTTGATGGCTTGTATGATTTCATTTATTCGACTAGACTTCTACTTTCACAAAAAACTGATTTAGAACTTTACTTAGAAGAGGCTTGTGTGAAGTGTTCGGATTCTGAATTTGATATTCTTGAGTGGTGAAAAATGTCAGTATTGAAGTATAAAACTCTATACAATATGGCAAAAGATATTCTTATAGTCCCCATAATAATTGTCGCTTCTGAATCAACTTCAATGCTCGTGGTCATGTGCTTAGAGATTATAGAAGCTCATTATCATCAAAAACACTTAATGCTTTTTTTTGCACCGGTAGTTGGATCGTTCCTCATATAAGTCATCAAAAGGACCATTGGTATTTTTGATTACTCAATTACATTTATGTTGTCTTTCTTTGTATTACAATTTCATTTTTTTAATCTATTTCAGTTTGACATTCTTGCTGAGAAAAATTTATCAGGTGATGTGCCTAAAAACATGACCACTAATTCCAATATTTAAAGAAGCAAATCAATTGGGACACCTCCAAATATAATGATATAGTTGAATGATATGGTATTAACTATTAAGATGCTTGGTGTGGTATGATATTATGTTAAGAACTTGGACATCTTTATTTAAGAATTAGGATATATTTGAATATTCAAAACTTAGGAATTGAGATACTATGAATGTTTTATATATATCAATGCTAGTACATTCATATTGTTATATTTCTTTAGAATTTCCATGTTTAGGTGATACCTAATGATGAAAATTAATTGAGATGCTTATAAGTTTGGAGGGCGGATAAAACTATTACATTGTAATGGTAGATAATTTTTAAGCGATGTTTTGGCCAATGATATAAATTTGAGGCCAAAAAATATTATTGTTCGGCTTAGATGTTTTGGTATTGCTAAACTGAGCCTGAAATGTTGTTCTTCTATCTTGGGTATTGCTGAATTGAGCCTGAAATATTGTTCTTCTGTCTTTGGTATTGCTGAACTAAGCCTGAAATGTTTTGGTATTGATAGGGTGTATTTTTTTGTTTTACTTAGATCCTTTAGTTTTGTTGGAAGGTTTGAGCTGAGCCTGAAACTAAGTAGTTGCTTACTTGGATTGTTCGTCCATCTTTCTTCGTGTTCTGTCGTGCTATATTTTTTTTTCCTGCTGGATGTTCTATTGTCATTAGTGCCATACTTGATAAGGTGTTTAATGTTTTTGTTGTTTTGGTGTTCTCCTTTGGTTTTGCTAGAAGGCTTGAACTGAACCCGAAATGTTGTTCTTCTTGTCTTTCTTCCTGTTCTATTGTGTTGTACTTTTTTATTCTGCTGGTTGTTCTGCTATCATATTTGGTATTGTGTTTTTGTTGTTCTATTTAGCTCCTTTGATTTTGTTGGAAGGCTTGAGCTGAGCTTGAAACTGAGCAGTTGTTTACTTGGATTGTTCTTCTATCTTTCTCCTATTCTGTCGTGCTATAATTTTTTTTTTTCTGTGTACAATACTTATATGTTATGCCTTTTAATAATTTTATTTCATTTATCCACCAAGCATCTCAATTTTCTGAGGGTAAAAGTCATGCATAATCTCTTATATTCTACTTATTTATCTATCATTCATTTTTTTTATAAAATTCAATAACATCATCATTTATTCTTTATATAGATGCAATTTATTTGCTAATTTTTCTTGAGTTTCTTGCATCAAGTTCGATGGCCTATTGAGGAATCAAAATCATATTTTATTTTACACTTTTTTGAAGTTATAAGTTATAATGTATAATGTATTTATATTAGTGCAAAGAGTTGTAATTTGTAAATTATAAATTGAAAGTTGAAACTTGTAATTTGTTATGCACTTATGCATTAGAATAATTTTTTTTTCCAAATTATAAACATTTTCTCTACATATATGTATTTCAAGAAACTTATATTTTTGTTTTTATTATATAAATATAATGTGTGTGTGTGTGTTTTAAAATATATATTTTAATGTAATTTGTATAGTAAACATTAAAAATTAGATTGAAAAAAGCACAAAAGATATGAAAAATTCGAGCTCATTTTGGCTCGTTAAAAATGAGCCAGCTCAAAAAAATTTCGAGCCAACTCAGTAACAAAACGAGCCAGCTCGAAATAGACAACAAATCGATTTGAGCTGGCTCGAACTCGAACGGATCAAGCCACGATCCGATTTCGAGCCGGCTCAAATTATCTCGAGCCGATTATGAGCCAATCACTGATCGGCTCGAAATCAACTCGCTTACGTTCTATTTCTATGAAATAAACCTAATAAGCTAAATGTCACTCAATTCTAAGGTAATTGAACACTTAAATACTTAAAAGAATAGTTTAAAATAAAAACAATTAATGTGGATCATTTGATGGAGCATTTTTTAAATTCTAGTAAAAATAATCAAAATGTAATAACTTAAAATTATAAAGAAAATCTCATTGTCTATATAAAAGTGGCCCATATTTGGAGAGAGCTTAAAAATCAAAGAATTTTGAAGCTCTTTCTTATGATGATGACGATTATCGCTATCATCATCGCCGATCATTATCCAACTATTATTGTTTGATTGACTTCACGATATTTTTATTTCATTATAACTTCTAGATTGACTACAATCATTTAAGATCAAGTAGGAATGCATTATTTTGTAATCTTACTTCTCGAATCGAGGGAAAGGATACAACTCTGAATGTTTACTTCCATCTAAGCCAAATCTTGTAATTTTCTCTCTTCCCATATTTTTATGTAATTTTTTTTATCATTTATGCTTTCCTTTTATTTTTAATAGTGCATGAGATATTTGTATAAAATTAAGACATAAAACTCTTACTTTATCATAAAAAATTTTCTTATATAATGTATTAAATTAATCATTTACTCTCTCCTTAAAAAAAAATTTTTGCTTTTTTTTTATCCTAAAATATAAATTTACCTCTTCTAAAAATTAAAATTGATTTTGACTTTGACTCTCACAATCTATTCGCATTTAAGTCATGAGAGGTGGGCCAATGCAATTCTGCCCTTCATACTATATTTTAATATGCAATTTGAAAAATAAAAAATATATAAATAATTATTTAATATTTATTAAAATAAATAAAATTTGACTGATAACTGACTCGATAAAATTCGAATCTGACCCATTTCATTAAAATACTTCAAGTTGACCCGAATTCAACAAAACTTGACCCGAATCCGAAACTGGATTTTTTTTTCTTCTGATTAGAATAGGTATTCATTCGTGTTGAGTTCGATAAAATTGATAGCGGAGGTCGCGTCTTTGTATTTATCGCTGGTACTTTGGGCACGGCCGAGTCCCTCTAGCCTTAGGTCTTCCTGCTCGCACCAGCGATCTTGCAATCGGGAGCCGCGGTCGCCGGATTCATCTCAGCAGCCGATACCACCGATCCGCCATGTTCCTCGTTGATTGGTTCTACGGCATCCTCGCATCGTTGGGGCTATGGCAGAAGGAGGCTAAGATTCTTTTCCTGGGTCTTGATAACGCTGGGAAGACGACACTTCTCCACATGCTCAAAGATGAGGTACGTTTTTAGCGGATCGGTTGGTTAGATTTCGGCTTTCTTTCAATCGGTCGGAAGCTTAGAGAAATTATCTTTGGGATTTCTCTACATCTATATTTTATCTGCCCTGATTTGATAGCGATTCATCAGATTTTATTGTAAACATTTTTTTTCTTGATATTGATTTTAGGATGGTTTTGTTGAAGTATGATCGAAGGAAGCATCCAGTTTTTAATATGGAAGTTATATTTTTCTTTAACGAAATTGGTTGAGAGACGTAGGGGAATTCTTGAACGAAATTTTTATTTCTGGAATTTATTTTTTGAATGGATCCCAAAATTTGTTTTCAAAGTAGCGAGTGTTGTAATGTGGCGTCCGATGTGTACTTCTTGATGATTTGAATTTTGCATGGCATTCGGGTCTTCCATTTGGTTCAGATCTGGTAATACAAAAAGACTCATTTTATACGAGCTTGCTTTGTTGTCATACTTGTGCAGAGGTTGGTGCAGCATCAACCAACACAGTATCCTACTTCGGAGGAACTTAGTATTGGTAAGATTAAGTTCAAGGCGTTTGATCTTGGAGGGCATCAGATTGCCCGTAGGGTGTGGAAGGATTACTATGCAAAGGTTTGATCCTCCTTTCTGTTAGTCAAAATTTTCTTTTGAGCATCTTATACTGAACTGAACATTGCCCTCCTCGTATTTCCTTTCTCTATTCTGTAAATATTGCGCCTTTCCCTTTTCTATTATACTTATGCTATAAATTCTAAATTTTGGATTCTTGATGCTGAAGCTTTTAAGTAATTTGTTTCGCTCTGATATTTTGTCGCCTATTGAAAATGGCAGAATCACATCTGACATTGATTGTATGATGCCTTCTTTTTTAAAAGTTGCACCATAATTTTTTTAGAGAAACCTACACTTCAATGAGATGTTAGGTTTTATTGATCTCTATATGGAGTTTCCCTGACGTATGTAGCTTCTTTTTTTATTTTTTTGCTACTTAAGCTCTTAAATGACTTATTTGACAAGTATAGTAAAACCTTTGAATCCTTTCCATATATTTTATTTTTCACCTGCGTCTAGCATATACATTATCTATTTGATTAACAACAAATTTATTTTTTTCAACGTGTTTCTGGAATGTTTACCCAACTTAATTAAGTGTTATTAGATGTGATTTTTTAGGAAAGAAAATTAAGTGTTGGATAAATTGCTTCCTTAATATTTTGCCCTTATGTATGACTTTCTTTTATTTGTTCGAGGGTTCTCCTTTATGTTATTTGCTCACGATTTCTCTTAGAAACCCCATAATTACTATTTTTTAATCAAAGTAAATAACTCGTTATTAATGATTGTTGTAATTCTCTATAATTATTTCACATTGTGATGGTCACTTATGTTGGCTCAGTTTGTTGCATGCGTCTTTTCATTTAGTGCTGCCGTTATGCTTTGAATAGATGGCTGGAGGGATGATTTTAGGCCTTGCCAAGATCTCATACTTCAATAATTAAGTGTCTGTTGGTGTGCCTCCAAGGAGTATTGAAAAAAAAAAAGATTATGTTGGGTTGCCTCATAGTTGATCTTTAAAATACAAGTATACAACATATATATGATGTGTTTAAAAAATATAGAAGAAATTATTATTGTGAATCATTTTCTTAAAACACACAATTAAGATATTTGGGTTAACAGGACCCTTTCTCTCCAATTTATATTTAAGAATATTGTAACCTTCTTCATCAGAGTGAATAGTTTTTCACCATAGTTTGAACCATCCTTTTGTAGTAAATTTTCTTTGGTTGGAGGCAGCTTGATTTTCTAACTTCTTGTGCCAAGGTTTTGCCTCAAGTTGGTATCCTTGAGTTCCACTATGACATTTTTCGTTGGATTTTTATCTCCATTTATAAAGTCTAAGCCTTGACTCGATCAATGCCAAAGTCCCTTGATAGTTCTTTATGCCTCATGGCAAGATAGAAGTTGATTTGATCATCATAAAAGCCAGAGTGCCTGATTTTGTGGTTGTATGACTATCAATGTTGCAACATACTTGAGAGAATATGATTTCACTTATTAAAGCCAGAGTGCCTGATTTTGGATCGAAGAAAGAAATTTCATGATTGCATTTTAATAATGCTTATGTTTTTGGTGATCATCTCATGAAGTTTTGGAGCTACGTAAAGCTTCATCGATGAGGCAATTCCATAAAATTATCTCTTTTAAGCTGTATTAGATTTTGCAAATCGCATAGCTTAAGAGAGAGTGTAATATTTGATGGAAGATCTTTTGGAGACAAAATTAAATTAACAATTTTGAACAATTAGTCAAAGGAATGTGCAAAGCTAGAATTCTCCATGAAATGGTCTAGATAAAAAACAAATCTCATCCATGAAGAAGTTAGATTCATGGTAGGGTGGAACCCTCTTAATATGCTTGTTTACTCTTCAATTAAATCTAATTCTATACTTGAGATGGAATTTCATTCTAGAGAAGATGATATCAAGAGATAAGAAAAGGGCAACTTTCATCTCCCCATTAAAGTTAATATTATTTTCTTGAACACATTCTTTTCAACATATGGGCGACACTTCATTTTTTTTAAGCACCCAGACTTGATTCAACACATGTCAGTATTGGCCATTTTATCATGAAAAAATTTTCCATCATCTTAATTAAAAGTATAAAATTTATATAGGAGTGAAAAGAATTTTGAAAACAAACATCCAGAAACTTTTGTTAAAAGCCAAGAAGATAAAGGACAATTTTAATGGAGCATATAATTATCCTGGGTGATGAAATTTGCCACTGAACGTGTGATACCTATGGCATTTGTGGACACTTTGATCTCCTAGTTGACGATGTTATACACATATGCGTACATACACACATAATTTATTTTATTTACATTTATTTATTTGGAAAATTCATAGAAGAGATGCTAAAATATGAAAGTTGAAACACTTAGCTGTAAAATATCAACCGATGTAAATTGCCTAAATGCGTTTAATAGTTCACAGCCCACTCTTATCCATACGAACACTCCTACTTATTATTTCTTTTAATCATTATAAAAGTATTGAGAAACCCTTAACATTCTCACCCTCGCCAGCTCGCTCTTCATCATAGGACTTTACCTCTCTCTCTCTCTCTCTCTCTCTCTTCCTCCATCACCTTCTTAGTCGTCCCTTCTCTTGCTTTGCTTGACTAAAATCAGATCCACCCCCACATCTACTCAAGTTGGATCCATTCTTTTATCACTAGATCTACTCCACTATTATTGCTTCCACCTTTGGTGACCTTTGGATCTACCTCTTAACTTAGATATCTACTTCTCTGTAGTGGAATCAACTCTTAAGCATTGTAGGACTTCACCTCTCTACTTCTTTCTTCACTTCATCTGTCTGTCTCATTTACTCAAAGTTCTCATGCTCTGTTGAACAAAATTAGGATCCACATCACCTACTCCTTGGAAGTTAGATCCATGCCTCTATCGTTGGATCTATTTCCCTATCATTGGCTCCATTTTTGGATTACTCCCCACTAGCTAAATCCAATCTTGAGACTCATATTGTCATTTTCTCCGCATCCTCTATATGCTTGGAAGTCATTAGGTTATCTGCACTCAAACAAGTTCTTATGCATTCATGTGTGGATATCATTCCAACATACTTGTGCTCAAATCATGAATATCACTTAATGATTTCCTCTCATTCGCTTTAAACTAATATTGAGCCTCGATCACATCATTTTTCATGATCCAAGCCATCACTTTGGTACTAGAAAAGCATTGGAGATCAATCAAAAACTATATCATACTAAATTCAAAACCATTCGGGATTTCAGACTGAAATTTTGCAGCTCATCTCTGGTTCCGGTCTCGCAGGTGGACGCCGTGGTGTACCTGGTCGATGCCTTCGACAAGGAGCGATTTGCCGAGTCAAAGAAGGAGCTGGACGCCCTGCTGTCTGATGATTCCCTGACCAATGTCCCCTTCCTCATCCTGGGAAACAAGATTGACATACCTTACGCGGCATCGGAGGAGGAGCTTCGATACTACTTGGGGCTGACAAACTTCACCACAGGCAAGGGGAAGGTCAACCTCTCTGAATCCAACGTCCGCCCTCTCGAAGTCTTCATGTGCAGCATTGTGCGCAAGATGGGCTATGGTGATGGCTTCAAGTGGCTTTCACAGTACATTAAGTAAATCTAAGCATCTCTCTCATCCATTTATTTACTTTAATGTTTGTTTGCTGCAGTGATCTTCTTTTCAGAAATGTTCCGTTTGATTTTGATTCTCTTTATGTAGAAAAGTATTTTAATGGGTTGTCTTATTTGATATATTTCGGGTGATAATAATGGAAACTGTTTAAAGCTGGATGTAATTTGCAACAACATTTTGGGTTCTGAGTTAAGTTTTGTTAAACTGCTTTATTATGATGAATTCAGTTAATATTTATATTATATTAATTAAAAAATTTTCTCTTGAAGATAAATCTCAAAAAGAGAGCCGATTATAAACCATGTTTATAATTCAAGTTCATCATTTCTCTCTTAATTATTGTGCTCTGATTAAGAAGACAAATATATGCAAAATATCAAATATAAATTACATTATTTTTCAAATCTACATCTCTCAAATGTTGGCGAGAGCTCAAATTTGTTATAAGATCAATTTGTTTTTTATTTTAATTTCAAAATCAGTTTCTATTTTAATTATTTATTGTTCGTATACATTATTTTTTTCATATGAAACAAATTATGGAATTGCATCATAATTGTATGGAGCCAACTTTGCTCATGCAAAAAAAAAAAAAATCATTTTAAAATTATTAATTAATTCATTAAATATTGATTATATAAAATATATCATATTTAGTATACAAATGAAATATAAATAGTAACAAATGAATGATATATGAATGGAACGGCCAAAAAACTTTAATAATCATTATAGAATAACAAGAAGATAACATTGTATTATATATATGTTCCTAATATGTCCATTGTAAATACTAAATATTTGCAATGTTAAGCATAAGAACTGCACAGATCAAATGGCATAAACAAAATCATCTGTGCAGAAAATCTGTGGAGTTACATGGCAATGAAAATACTGAAAAAATAAAAAAATAATCAAACATATTCTATCACTTTCCTTTGAATCTCTTCTTTCTGATTCATATCTTTCTCCCTTCTTTTCTGGTATAATAACAGCAATAAAAGAATATATTACCGGCTCTCGAACAATCAAAAATCATGCTCCCATATTGACACAAACGACTGTAAATAGCAAGCACAATCACCTCTTACTTTCCACTGGTCTTGACCTCTTCCCATCACCGGAAACCGGCTGCCTCGCTGTCCGGCTGGGTGTTTGGGTGGGCCCATTCAACACTTTTCTTGATGGAGAAGGGATGTTTCCATGGCTCAAGTTCCTGATTAGTTTGACCAGAAGAAAGATTTAGTATCCAAAACTTGTTCATAGAATAAAGCTAATGAAAAATGGCTGTATGCAGTAAATGAACTTGAATCAAACTTCTACCAGATGGAACCAACAAGGTGAGAGCAAGTGATTTTACCTTACACCCTTTGCTTGCGGCCTCTTAAGTTTCGACGCACCCCCATCGGCTATGCTAGTAATCTTTGATGCACTCAACTGATTCAGCAACTCTCTCTCTGATGAATCGCTTGTAGAATTTTCGAAATCATCTGAATCGGAATCAATCCGGCTATGATGCAAATCATGGCTCCCTCCTCTCTTCCCACCACCAGCACTAACACTGTTGTTCAGCTGCTGTTCAGGGAAAACTCTCATTTCATTCAGGTATTTTTGGAAGAGCACTTGTTCTTGTTTCCCATCGTCTTCTCTAGAAGTAGCTCTGATCCTGTTGTTCACTACTATTTTGTCAACCCACTCGCCATACCCCCCTATCTCCATCTCATCTTCATCTAGCCGTGGGCAGCTCTCTGGCCAGTGAGAGTCCATGGAGACTTGTAATTCTTCAGCATGGTAATTTGGCTTCTTTTGCCTTAGCGAATTGCTTGTAACCTGTAAATAAAATGAGATTAAAATAGGTGCAGTCGGTATAGTTTCACCTTTTTATTTGCCAAAGGAAATAGAGGATTGATACAATTACCTCAATGTTGCCCGCTTCCCCCAATGACTGCCTGTTACTGGATGGATAGCCCAACTCATCTTCTTCATCATTTAAGCACGCAGAAGAAGTTGCATCAGTCTTCGATCTCGATAAGTCAGGACTGAACTTTGTAGGCCTGAGAGACTCTCCTGCATCCCTTCTTGCCAGTTCCATTTTAAGAGCAGCTATCTGAAAGTGCAATAATGAAGAGAACAAATCAGTAACATGCATTCCGTGCAAGATGGATGAAGTGAGGATAAAGAAACGAGGGATGCGGGAAGACCTGCTCTTTAAGATCTTTAACTTCACTGTTGTCTTTATTCATTCATTTAGCACCAAGCTCAACTGTGGCTACTCGCTCTGCAAATTTGAGTGTGCTCAGTGTCTCGTTAAGAGCCTCAACCTCTGGACTTATGTGAACAAACATCAGAGTTTTTGCTTGTCCCCCTGCATACAAAAGTAAAAATAAAATAAAAACAAGTTAACTATATAAGAAATCAAAGACTCTTTTCATTCTTTCAACACAGAGTTAAAATCTTACCGAGAGAGTCTTGAAGCAGTTGTGTGAGTTTACTGTTTCGGTATGGGACGTGAGCATTTTTCTGAGCAAGGGAAGCTATTACATCACCTAAAGCTGAGAGTGACTTGTTAATGTGCTGTGCCTCCTTCAATCTCTCTCCTTTAACCTCGGATTTATCAACTCTTTCGCTTCCTGCCAAATCAACAAGGTGCATGCATCCTCGAAGTGCATTGCCAGATGTCAAGTCTTTTCCTTGGACATGAATGGTCAAACAACTGCATACAATTTAACGGTATTCAAATACTGAAAATCATGGCTTGCCATGGGAAGTTTGTGCCATGGCTGAGAAAATGAAAACCACGAATTTAATAGGTCTTCAAAACATACCTATGAGAGCGACTGCTGTGATCATTCATAGCTGTATATGACACTGCACGGTTTCTTTGGCCTAAATTCATAATTTCAATTACCTCATCTGTTGATCTAACTGGAACCAAGTTTGCATCAGGCACGCTGAGTCCTTTATTCGAACAGTTTCGAATCTCTAGTGTATGTCCTTGTTAAAGAATCATTCACTTATTGGGAGTCAAAATAAAACAAGTGATTAAAAAAAGAAAAAATGTAAGAGGCAGTGAAGGATATCTTTTGTTGAGACCATCATTAAGCAGATCTCTAACTTGCTCATTGTAAATCTCTACCATCTGAACTGAGATTTCATATGCAAAGGTATCTTTTTTAGCCGCTCTGAAAGGTAAAAGAGATCATTCAATGCCCTGTAGTTTACACCAAAAGTTTTCTCATTGAGTTCTTTAGGCCCACTCTGCATATTGAATCAAATACAAAATAATTAGTATACTTCACAGTCCAAAGCTTCTTTGAGCTGTTAGCATGAAATGGATAACAGTGTTTTTACCATTGTATGTGTTTTTCCTGAACCTGTTTGACCATAAGCAAAAATACAAACGTTGTAACCATCAAGAACAGATCGAATCAAGGGTCGAGTATCTGAAAAAATCTCCTCTGCAATGAAGCCACACTTGAGTATAGCATGAATAAAACATTCTTCAAAGAGAAACCTAAATGTAAGCTCAACGTTTTTGAACAACCTTGGGTTGATGATGGGCCAAAGACCTTGTTGAAAGTGAAATTTCGGCGTGCATCTTTTCCAGTTTTTGATGACGAAAAAATGGTAATATTTTGATCATTGATACCACAAATAGTGCTCATGCTACTCGTTTGACCAGGTAAGAAAGGTCTTACTCGGCAATAAACCCTAATGTTTCCTAATATGGGCAACAAAACTTCAATTCGCAGAAGAATAAATTTACAAAGTTATATACGTATGCTTTATCTTATCCTAACAATTGTACCTTTCAAATCTTGAACTTGATTGTATAGTTTTCTGTTTTCCTCAAGAACTTTATGATATCCTGATGCAGCACTTGCTAGGGTACGTAGTTGATTTCCTGATGCACAAAGATAAATGAACTAATTAACAATAAAGAAAGATCTACACAGTACAGAGCTTAATCTAGTGCAAAGTTAGAAACTACCAAAACTTACCAAGATTACCAAATTCTTCGAAGTGATGTTTCTTCAAATACACCATACTAATCTTAGTCAACTGAAGGGCACGTTTCAGTTCCTAGAAGCATTAAAAGCAGAAGCACTTTTAGAATTGATCAATGGCAAGGAATTCAAGAAGATAAATGATGAGCAAGAGGTACCTGAATCTCTTTCTGTTGACGATCAAAAATTAGTTGTTGCCTGATAAGCCTCTCCTTTAAGGCCTTCTGTTTCATTTCCTTTGCTTGCTGCTTACCAAGGTTCTCTATCTTTGTTTTTTCTTCCATCTCTATCGGATCAATCTCTTTTATTGATTTTGCTTCATGCTGCTGCTGAAAATGCTTTTCTTGATGGGATTTCGTTTCTAGTTTCAATTGCTGCTCCATAAGCATAACCCTCTCTTTTAATTCTCTCATCTCATCTTCCTTCTCTTGTTGTTTCACACGGCTCTCCTTTAACTCGTTTTCAGCATTCTCCTTCATGTTTGCTTCTTCTTCGTTTCTTTTAGAAACATTTCCTTGTACTTCCATCTAAAGCATTTTAAATGTTCAACAAACATTTAGGTTGAGTATCAATTTCATTCAAAGAAATTGAAAGAAGGCTCATCATCATTAGCTTTATCCCAATTATTTGAGAAAAGCTTATTAAATCAATTTGATTCATGATCAATAACAAAATTATGATTTGTTAGGATTTCATTACAGTTCCTTTTATTGTACTTCCATCCAAACAAAGCCTTAATGATAGCATGAACACCAATATTCTTATCATTAGTACATTAAATTTTTCCTAAGAACATTACATAAGCAATACGATGCTCTCACTGGAGGTGATAACTAAAAATACGTTTGCCTCCATGGCAAATGAAAACTCTTCTTATTTGTAAGCAGATTTGTTAGTAAAATTGTTCACAAGAAAGAAGATTTCTTCAAGAAGGCTTTTCAAGAGGGATAAAGTAGTTCTCTATTGAAATAAAGATCAAAATGAAAGCTCCATTGTGGTTGTAGTACAATCCTTCATATTTTCAAAGAGATCTCTTAAAAACGTGGATTAGGACTTGGAAGATAAATAAAATGCCTTCTCTACTGCGTGAAAAGGCAAAGGCTCCATTGGGATAGCTAATTTGTTGTTTAAAAGAAAACATAAGTATTTCTAAAGCTAAAATTATACATGGTTATGGATAAACTGGCCACATAAAATAATAAACTCAATCATTGCAATTTCTTTATTAGAAGAGAATGTATGGAAATGAGCACAAAGGTAGAAATTATTTCATCACAGAAAATGTGCAGAGAGAACAAAAGCTTAAAATGCCATCAGCTGGATTACTCTTTGCTGCACGATAAAGAGAGAATTTCTAATCTAGTTATTGAAGTCAGAAGACATAAAACCCACCATCTCCTTTGGGTTGCCAATGCGTCGCTCAAATTCTTGCATCACTTTATTTAACATTGTCTCCACAAGCTGCAAGAAAAATAATCTCTCTCTTCATATTCAGTCACAGCACTGGTTAACCAAAACAAGAAAACAGAAGGGGTAAACTCACAAGTGGAACTTCTTCGGGCTTCTTATTAGACAAAGCTGTTTGAAGCAGCATATTGAGAGAATGTGAATTTTTCTGTGAACCAAACCATTGTAGATTTTAGTTAATGAGTATGAATCAACTAGATGCAGTACAGAAACAAGGTTCAACAGACCAACCATTTCCGTTGATTGTTCTAAAAAGTCCCCATTGAAATTATCTTCCGAGGAGAGATCATCAGATGATTTTGCAGGTAATGATTGGGTTCGAGAAACAAAATTCATAAAAGGATCAGAGCTTTTCTCATAAAATGTTTCGATGAGCTTCCGGGTCTTGTTATCCCACCAAATTTTGAAGAACCATTTTGCCTGCTTGTTTGCCTTCAGCGTATGATTTAAGAGCCAGAACAGAGTCCACAACCCTAGAGCTTTTCCCTCCCTAAGAAACGAATAAATATAAGTGAGTTGAATCAATAAAACATAAATGGAAAATTTTCCTCCTTTTCTCATTCCTGAAGAATATAGCTTGCAAACTATTCTAATAAAAGTCCTATAAAGCAATTCCATTAAAAGCATAAAACTTACAAGATGAACAATGTTTATAATTTTATGATCTTACTGTCAAATCAACCATAAGAAAGGTAATGATAAGGTTTCTTGTTTGTAGAAAGTGTAGAAGTGAGAAACATTTGAGATGGTGGAAAAGTTCTCATTGACACAATTCAACTAAGAAACTTGTGCCAGGGAAATTCATGATAGTTTATAATCCACTTCTTGACCTCCCTAAACTACACAGGAAGATCAAGACACTGTTGAGAAGCACATCAAACTTAAACACCAAACACAAATTTTTAAAATCAAAAAGAGTCAGTCATGCACACCTTTTCAAGATCAGATGCCTCAAACGTGGGAAGTCCCATGTCTTGAAGTGCCACAAGGAAGTTTCTCACATTCTCAAAGTACTGGTATGCTGATAATGGTGCTCCATCTGGGATGACAAGTGAATCGACGGGAACTTCTACGACCTATGAAACATTATTCAATCAAATATTGAATAAATAAAAGGGTTTTGATCATAACTTGTAAATTTTTTGAAGAATTGACCTTTGGTATTGTCCCGGGTTGTACTTTGTTGAGGACATTGCAAAGGATTATTCCATTTCTGAGCCCAATCCTGAATTCTTCCTCTGAAGGCTCCTCCGCCAAATCCTTCGCTCCTACGACACCCACGGTCCTTCTCAGCCATGCAGCTGCCTCATACCTTCTTGCGGCTGCCATTGTTTACAAAAAGAAGGATACTTTGAAACATATCTTTCAAATTTACAGACCATTCAACTAAACTGCTAATGTTGGCACAGTTCATAAGCGATGCATTCGTTTTTGGACATTGGAACGTTCAACCTTTTAGCATTGAGAATGACACTCAATAAAATAGAATGGATAGAACTGCACCTAGCGAAAAAAAAAAGGTTCTCAAAGAGGACTGCAGAAATCAAATTATATGATACTAGGATCATTTGAAAGGGGAATAAATATTTTTTAAGTCAAAGGCTCAATGCACACCATTTAGACAAAGATCATGTAAACCCCAGAAGAAAATGTGTGGGGAGAAATGTGGAAGGGAAAACTAATTATGAAGTTCAGTTAAAGATCAATAATGATTAAGAGAAAGTTCCATAAAAACGTAAAATTTCAACGTTTAAGTCACAGAGAGCAAAACTGAAGACATCCTTTAGAATAACCATCATCACATACTAAGTGACAATCATAAAAATATTAAACAAGGAAATAAAAATTACCTGACAGAAAGAATCCTATATATCAAGCAAATACATTTAAAAAGAAAACTATAATATTCAAAATTATAAAAGATAGATAACATGGGGTCTCTTCCTTTACATTCTATATGGAAACAAATCATCAAGCACCCAACACCACCTTCCTTTTGACAAATCAACGACCAACCAATTTTCCGACGACAACCGGAAATCCACAATTTCAATAAAACAACAGAATTAACATCCCATCCAACACCCCTCCCCCACCCCAAAAAAAAATTTCCTTTAAAAAAAACAAAAAGAAACCAGGATCACCTGCTTCCTCGGCTCTCCTTGTCGCCAGGTCGATGTCAGTCAACCTCGTCGCATGCTGCTTTATCACATCCTCCACCACGGATTCCATGGAGATCGACAAAATCCCCTCCGACGACATCCCTTCCCACTTTATCCCAATCCCTAGAAAAATATTTTTCTCAAATGAATTCGATTAAATCGGAATCCACAAACCAATTCAATTCTACATTATTGAACGGCCACATTTCCTCCGAACAAATTGGAAGAGGCTCCAAGAAGATATTGACCGCGGGAACGAGAGACAAAGAGATGGCGAACTAAGGAAGGAAGAAAGTGAGAGTTTCTGGGGTTCCCTTCGTTATGATGTTCAACGAAAAAGTATGGCCACCTCTTCGCTTTCTCTCTCTCTTTCTGAGAAAAGAAAAACCCATGAGACATCCGAGTCTCCCGCTCAGACGGGAAGGTGAGGCCAACGGTTCTTATTTTTCCTCTTTCCAGCAGGGGGGAATATCTAATAAAAAGAAGGAATATTTACAAATTAATCACCTAAAATATATATATTTATAATTTGAGCATCTTCATCATTTTTTTTGAACTATAAAACTCATATATTTGCACATTCAACCATCAAATCTTTATGAATTTTATAAAAATAAAAAATATGGGTTGAGCTTTTATTATGAATTTCAATATTTGACTATCAATTTGAAATTTTGATGTTAAAAGATGATTAATTTGTAAATATGTAAGAATAAGATGATAGTATATAAAAAAAAAAAAAGCTATGGTTGACTTCAAAAGTGGCTTTTGACTTGGGATATTATATAATATATATATATATATATATATATATATATATATATATATATATATATATATATATATATATATATATATATATATATATATATATATATATATAATCTAAAATATATAACAAAAAATATATAACATATAACTAAAAAAGAGAATAAATTTAAATAATCAAAATAATCACTAGATAATAGCTAAGATCCGATAGTTTCCTGTATTCCTATACACTATTGCTCTTATATCCGCCCGCTCAGAGGTTAGAGCACCTTCTCCTTCGATTTCAATTAGTCAAACAGAACTCCCAGAACTTCCTTTCTTGATTCACCCTCGGAGAACGAGAACGGAACTTGCTCTAATCCTTCTCGTTCGATCCATATTCCATAGCTTCTACTTTCCCTAGAGCCTTTAGAAAGTCGTTTGTTATATATATATATATATATATATATTAAGGCACACATAATTATTTTTAAAATTTTAATTCTTGTATTTGTTTCATGCTAATAAGGCATACATTATTGTATATTGTATATTATTATTATTATACTTGGTTTTTTTATCATTATATTAACTATATAACTTTATATTAATTTTGTTATTAGTATTATGTTGTATATTGTATGATAAGCACGAGATTTTATACACCTTATATATATTCTTATATGATGATTGGCATATGTTATGTGCATTGTAATTGACGAGCCTTCTTATAGTTATACTAATTCCATCAATTATCAATAGAGTAATTGAATGTTTGCATGAAAATTATGATTATTTAATGTGAGATTTCATATGATTAATACATGTTGACCTATAACTATATGTCATTTAAACTTAAATAAATGACAGAGTTTAACACCCCCCTAAAAAAAAAAAAAAAAACTATCCCTCATGCACGGCAATTCTGCTCTCTGCTCTCGGCATTTCCTCTCTCGGTTTCACTCTCCCTCACGGCACGACATCCCCTCTCGCGTGATTCTCGGCCGAAGCTTCCCCTTTTGGTCCTCGTGCGATCTCGCGATTCTCTCCTTTCCGATCGGTGCGAGCTCAAAATCGACCTTTGGCGGTTGAACCCTAGCTGAAATCCCTTCTCCTTCTTCTCCTTTTAGCAAATCAACACCTCCAAGTCGTTTCTCTCTAACCCTAAGCTTATTCTTATGCATTTGGGTATGCTGAAAATTAGGATTTTTGCCAAATATGCTTAAAGTCATGTTTAAATTTATGCTGGAAATTTCTTTTAGAAATTTGGGATGATGTATGGCCCAAATCTCATGCTTATTGCTTTTATTTATGAAATTTAAGTTATTTAGTTTGCTGAAAAGATGATTTGGGATGATGTATGGCCCAAATCTCATTTTATTTCCTATTATCTATGGATTTTATAGTGTTTATCTTGCTGAAAATGCTTTGGGATGATGTTGGCCCAATGTTGTGTTGCATGCTATCTTTTGGGGGTAGTTATGATGCTACTTTGCTGGAATTAGTTATACCTAAGGGAAAATCTATGAAATTGTTGTCTAGAAATGTGATACATGCTGAAATCATTTTTATCAAAGGAGTTTATGCCATGCTACTTGTTATCTCCTATAAATTTCATTTGTTTTATCTCTTGTACATGAGTAGAATGAAATATGAAAATAAAAGCTGAAATTAAATGAAAAAAGTGGCTATGTCATACTATATGCTATCTCTTATGGATTTCATTTATTTTAATCATCAATAATATTTTAAAAATATGTTAATTGTGTGCTTGTATACCTTTATTTGAACTTGGATAATAAATTATTATAATTAATTATATTTTTTTTAATATCTCTAATAAGATAGAAGTGTAATTATCATAAATGCTTAATATAATTTATACATTTTTCATATAAACTTAATTTGTAATCATAATATAGTCTATCATTATAACATAATCATCAATATATTAGTTGGGCTCTTGTCCTGAATTTAATTATTATCTCTAAATCAAAATGGTTACATAACTAATCTACTATTCGCAAGTATGTTCATTTTATGACGCATAACTTGTCTTACTAGCACATAAATGTTCATTATAAATGACATAATTGAGATATCCTATCATAGTTTCAGTATTGATATGACCTGCATGCACAAAAGGAAGATAAATTTAATTTTTAAAAATACTTTAGAAAGAAGTGAAAATTTAGTTTTTAAAAAGTAAAATAAAAGCAAAAAAAAATCAGATTTCTCATGATGCTAATATAGAAGCACAAGAAACCCATGCATTCACTTAAAAAAGAAATGACCTCAAAATTAAAACTCACTTCAGATCTATTTTGAGATAATTTATTCATAACTATTTTTTAGAAATGATCAAAAGTTATTTCTATTATAAGCTATTATTATTTTTTAAAATATCATCATTAAAAATCTGATTTTTATAATCTAAAACATTTCAAAATATTATAAGCCAATAACTTATAAAATAGTATAACTATAAAAAATCACTATTCAATTATTTCAAAAAATATATATATGTATATAATACGCCCAATAACTACTAAAATATTTTCTTTTACGATAATTATAGCCACCACAAATTAATATTTAATATAACAAAGCCAGAAATCAACGAGAACATAAAGCAAGAGAGCAAATTACTTAATATTGCAAATATAGCATCATAGGAATAGTAGCAGAGAGCAACTACATAGTTCACTATTTTCCACAAGACACTGAGAAGAAGATAATATATGGTTCATCAGCACACACTATATATAAACTTATAATCACATACACAATATATATATATAGGATAGAGGGCTATATTAGCAAGTGACTGCTGCTGCTATTGTCGCTCTGTCAATACTCCTCGAAAGCTTTGCCACCTGCATTTATAAAATCTGAATAAAATTTCTATCCCGACGAATTTTATAAAAATTATAACCCTTCATCATTCCATGATTTCTCCGATCCAAAACTTTCTGACTCAAGGAAGGCACCCACTAACCTCTCCTGTAAGCTGCCTTGTTTGCTTCTGCATCAGCTTCAGTATTGTACTCCTAAAAGAATGCGAGACATTAGCAATGCATAAGATTAAAAAAAAAAGATGAAACCAAGTAACAAGAGAGAAAAAAGCGAATAACTTGAAGCAAGTTGAAGCTTTACCCTCGGAACATGGCTAATCTCAAATTTGTCCAGCCCACTGATCAGATCATGAGCCCTTCTGTAAGGTTCATACAAGTTACTGCTTCGGACTTTCCAATTTCCTGTAAGCTGCAATTGCCACCACCCAGTTAAAAACAGTACATGTGGAATCCTGATCAAAGCTACAAATATTAACTCGTGAAGCTGAATGTGATAACTAAACAGATCGGTCCCGACTAGAAGGATTAATTAGAAGAAGGGTCCAACATATTTCTATCATACCAAAAGCATACCAGTTAGCAAAGAAGCAATAACGAGATCAGGGGCGGCCAATACTCACTAATAACCGGTAATAATTACAAACTGGCAAAGAAATATAGATTCCTCGCAAAAACACTGCTGTTAATTTGGAGCCGACAGCTTAATAAAAGAATTCTTTCTGTTTTTATCCAAAAGAATCAATTTTGTTGATAGCCGACAGCAAACAAATTAAAATACCTAACCTGCTCACAGACAAGCTTTGAATCACCCCTCGCACGAACATCTGTGTAGCCCATTTCCATAGCTTTCTCGAGTCCCATATTCAAGCCCTCATATTCAGCAGCATTATTGGTAGTAAGACCCAAAGGCTTGTTCACACGTAAAATCTTCAACAAAATGGGTGAAAAGAAATGATTGGAATCTAAAATAGTTTTACGAAAAATTATATCATCACCCCTTCTTTCAATGCCATGTCTTAGAAATTATATAAATATTCACCACATCTCCATTGGAATTGCGTATCACTGCTCCAGCACCACCTACTCCAGGATTCCCTTTGGAAGAGCCATCAAACTCAACAGTGCAGTACTTCGACATCCTATGAAAGTTTTCAAAAGGTTGGTGAGAATAAAGACTACTACTGAGGAGAAATGAATTATGACAGAACCAACGGAAGGATAAGAGAATTCAGCATAGAAAGCAGAAAAGAATCGAAATTTTTTTACAAAAATTCAAATATGCCGTTAGAAGACCCTTTAGACGTACATTTAAAACACCATAAAGCCAGAACACACAAATCTTTCAAGTATATGTGAGCAAGACTAGAACAACCATAGTTTGCTCCATCAAATGAGACAAGATGGAGAAAATAAGAACAAAAATAGCACGGCGATTAATAGACAATGATAAACCCTAGAGTGCTAATTGAATCTTCTTGGAAACATAAACTGAGGAAGAAACACTCGTTTCACACACGCTAATTGAATCTTCTTGGAAACATAAACTCGAGGAAGAAACACTCGTTTCACACAAAATCAGAAGTTATTCTATAAAATGGGACAAATATACAGTAACCCTATAGCACTAATGGTAAACCCCAAAGCCAAACGAATCTTCTTGGAAAATATGAACTCAGGAAAGAAACACTCGTTTCAAACAAAAAATCAAAGGTTAAATTTTTAAAAGGAGCACCGAATAACTAAGTTTTAGATAGAAGAAGCATAAACGTGATTTAAAATCACGTTTTCTGAAATACGTGAAGTGAAATCACGTTTCCTTCAAAACGTGAATTCCATTCACTTTTTTAAGCTTTTTTTATTTTTAATTAATATTTATAATTAATTACTCTGATTTCTTATATTTCATAACTAAAATTTTAAATTATTTTTATATTATAATTTATTTATAATTATTAATAAATTATCATTTGAGTTTTGTCAGTGAGATAATTAAGATAATTTAGTTTTTAACACTTTATTATTATTTTTGTTTAATGGTTTTAAAATTTCTCTATAATAAAAATATTATAATTAAATTTTAAATCAAATATTCACAATTAAAGAATTACTATGTAATTTATAAATTTAATTCAAATTTAATATTTTCATGATAAAATTAACTTAAAATATTCTAAATATTATAAATTAATTATAGATAATGAATAAAACTACATTTTAAAACGTTCTTACAAAAAATTAAAGTAAGAATCACATGTTATACTGCAATTTTTTTCAATTAAATAGATAAAAAATTAAAGGTCGGTTGACTTACAAATTATCATAATATTTAAATTTTAAAATAATAAATTATTTTAGTCTGATCTTATCATATTTATAAAATATTTTCAAAGTTTAAAATAATTTTAAATCAAATATTAGTATAAAATCTTTCTAAATAATAACACAACAAGAACTTAAGAGCAACTGCAATACTTTTAAACCATAACAACTACTATGAAAGGAATGCCAAACTTTATGAAAAAAATCAAAAAAATACAACAACAACCAAATTTAAACTATATATTCAACTCATGAATGATGAATGGATTAGCAGAAACTTTGTATCAAGAAAGAATTAATATTATTATGATTGCAGATCATGTTTATGCTCCTTCAAAAAATTTATCTCTGTAGAACTCCATTTGCAAAATAAAAATAAAAAAACAAAAAAAAGATAATCATAATGTGTTTCTCTTTAAGATTTAGCCAAATCAAAAGTTCTACTACAAAGTGTTACAAAGATACTACAACAACAACAACAACAACAAGTTTTAATCCCACTAGGGTCGGCTACATGAATCATTCGTCTCCATTGTATCCTATTATATGTCAAATTCTCATTTAATTCAAATATACTAAGATCATTTTTTATACATCTTAACCAAGTCTTTTTATGTAAATCTAATGCATCTACTCTCTTAATTGGATCAGGACTACCGACGCTTTATGTACCAAATCATCTGCGATTCTCCCTAATCTTATCTACTCTCTGAGCTACAACTTTTTTCCCAAACATACTCATTTTACATTCTATCTGTAAGAGTAAAGTCACTCATCCACCTGAGCATCCTCACCATAAGTACTTTAAAAAAATCAGAGATAACACATCCATGGTTCATAAACAATGGTAAACCCTAGCACTGATCGAATCATTCAGCAGCCTAAAATCAAGCGAGAAGCACTCATTCAACAAACACAATATCAAAAATCTTTGTATAAAATAAGCCTGAGATGTAACTTTACCTTCAATCGCAACCAGAACAAGCCCTCGAACGCAAAAACTGAAAGAAAAATCGAAGAGAGTTAAAACCCTTATAGCAAGTTAGGGATTTAAATAGGCTGATGAAGTAGGCGAGCTTACAAAGGTAACTACATTTCGCGAGATGGAGTACGACCACCGCGTGGCATTTTGTCTTGAAGATCGTGACCGTTAATCTCAAGTTGCGAGCACAGTTCGCGCGCTGTGTGATCAGCCACATGTCAATGCTATATCAGGTCTGTGAAGCCTCCCCACCCACGATTATTACTTCTTGCATGCGCAATGATAACGTCCCCAATATCTTATAGTTTAAAAATTAAGAAATGTAAATAATACCTTAAAATAGGAGTCTGCATTATTTGATTTTCATCAAAAAAAAATCAAATCAAATTAAAATTTTTTAAGTAATTTAGTTCGATTTTCAATTTAATAATTTAGATTTTGATTTTAATAATAAAAAATTTTGATTTTTATTATTAGATCAATTTGTTAAATAAAATTTTAAATTGATATACTCTCAAAATACCACTACAAAGACAAATCTTGAGTCGATATGATTTTTGAGTCAAAACCCGTCGAGATCAAGACTTAAAATATCATTGGAATCGACATCAATTAAATCTCAAACAACTCTCAAATGTGGAGTGTTTATAATATCGAAGCCTCGACGGTGATCTAACGAGCCTAAGATCTCATAATTCGACTTCATTTGGGCATCCAAATGCTCAAAATACATCAAATGATCGAAGGAATCATCCGGCGTCCGATCGAGAGTACGGACTTTACATGAATTTACAAAGAATGCCTCCCATCTATAACAGCCACTCCTCACATGAGGGGCCAAGTGAAGTGAAGTGAAGTAGAAGAAGAGGAGTCAAACAAAGAAAGAAGAAGGAGCAGAAAGGAAGAGTCCAAGAAGGAAGAAGAGAAGAGTCAAAGGAAGAAGGGAAGAGTCCAAGCAAGGAAGAAGATAAGAGTGAAGGAAGGGAAGAGTCCAAACAAGAAAGAAAAAAAGAGTCCAAGAAGGAGGAAGAAAGAAAAGAAAGAGAAGAAGAAGAGTGAAAGAGAGCTCAGAAGATCCTCCAAGAAAGATCGCACCAAGCAAGATCATACTCTGCCGCCATTAACCATCGCCACCACCGTCACTAATCAGACTGTAGATTCCCACCCGTTACCAGATCCACCATCAAGAATAATTATAACTGATCATCTATTCCTCTCTCATATGCAATTGTAATCTCGTTATCGGAAGACTTTGTACTCAAACATACATAGGAAGCTTTTAGCTGTTTTTTTCCTCTTTTCGATTTTAGTTAAAAACTCTGGTGTCTACGTTATCTCTTTAATTACTAGCTAATTAATCGACAAGGCTATAAACTTTACTCTACTCTTTTCAAGACGCAACATAAATAAAATCAAATTAATTAAAAATATATATATATAATATAATATTATTAATTTATGTATAATAGACTTATCTATTATATACTTAATAGATATTTTTTTGGAGGATCATTATTAAATTTTTTAAAATATTTTAGTCTCATAATATGATAATATGGTTCCATTAACTTTTCAGTTCAAAATATCATTCAGGTAAGTAAAAATTAGTTTTAAATATTTTAGCACATAAAATAGTTAATTATTTGATTATATTTATATTATTTTATTTATTGCTTATTCATCATATAATAAAAAATTATACAAATAATCATTAAATATAATCAACTTCGATTTATCCAAAATAAAATTAAAATAATCGAACCAAATTATTATTCGATTTGTTTGATTTTTTTTTATTTGATCGGTCTAGTTCAATATTTTTAGGAATCCAAAATAATTAGTTTTAATAAAATTATCATCCAAATCAATCAAAAGCACACCCCTACCTTAAAGTAACAAATAGAAAAACATTTACATATAGATTATATAATTTTTATATATTTATATTAAATATTAAATATTATATTATAATATATATATATATATATATATATATATATATATATATATATATATATATATATATATATATATATATATATATATATATATATATATATATAAATTGTCAGTGAAGTTGTTTTTTTTGGAAAAATCAGTGAAGTGGTTGAAAGCTTTATCCTTTAAAGGCCTGCATTATGTATAAAGTGTCAGTGAAGTGGTTGAACGCTTTATCCTTTAAAGGCCCGCATGGTTGAACGCTTTATCCTTTAAAGGCCCGCATTATATATAAAGTGTCAGTGAAGTGGTTGAAAGCTTTATCCTTTAAAGGCCCGCATTCGAATACAATCCGAGTGTGTGTTATAATTGCCCTTAAAGCCAAAATCACCTAAAAAAATATTTTTATATAATATTACATTTTTAAATATTATTTTTGTGATATTAAATTAAATATTAAATATATAAAAATTTAGTATATATATATTGGTCTAAATAGTAAGAGACGTTTTTTTTATAACGGGTGTCCACCCGGAATATCACTCATTTTATGACGTGTTACTTCTAATATGAATAATCTTCGGAAATCTAGCGGCAACTTACCCACATATTCTGAGCTCTCACCTATTTTCTCTCAGGTCACCCCGCATATAAGAACACACTAGAGTTCACCGTGCTCACTCATGCCAACTGAGCTAAGTATAATAGATTAAGAGTCGTACTTATATCAAAGAACAACTTTTATAATGCTATATAGTATTAACTGTATAATTTTATTATGATATTATACTTATATTTATATTATTTTTTTAAAAAATGATATTAGATTTATTAATCTATGATTTTAATTTTTTTTAAAAGAAATTATATTAAACATAAATGAACTCAACTTTATATAATTCTAAGGATTAGTATTCAAAGTATTAAATTCATTTTATAAATTTATTATTGTTGAGTGCTAGAAAAACCAGTTGTAGTAGAGTACGCTTTTTTCGTGAGTCCAAAGACACGCGTATTTAAAGAGTTTAACAATAAAACTCCGAATTTTACGAAAACCTCAAAAGAGGGAAAATCACGCCAGCCCAAGAAAGCTTCCACTATGTATCTGTTTCGAGTACACGATCTTCCATATCGGGATTACGAATCAGATAGAGAAATAACAACAGCTAAGTAATGATAACGCCGACGACGATGTGACGACGATTGATGAATTTGAACGACGATGACGATGTTGACGCCGATGACCGACGATAGTCTGATGATGACCGGCAACAATGGTGACGACGCGAGGATCAACGGTCATGGTGATGGACCGTGAGCGCGACGATTGTGGAGGATCTTTAGCTCTCTCCTCTCTTGCGCTCCCTTCTCCTTCTTCATCTTCGCCTCCTCATAGAAATGAGGCTATTTATGGCGGAGTGGCGCTCAGAATACATGCAAAACCCGTAACCTCCGCTTCATCGACGGCTCAAAATGATCCCCTTGATCATATGATGTATTTTGTCATTTGAATGAAATGAAGTCGAATTGTAAGATCTTTTGTTGGAATGGCTCGTCGAGACGCCGATTTGACTATAAACACTCCATATTTGAGAGCTTTTAGAATTTAACCGATGTCTCAAAGTTTCCAATGATATTTTAAGTGCTTTGATCTCGACCGCCACTGACAATGCTGCGATCAAGATGCTCGATTAGAGGAATTTTCGGTCATATCGTTCTCTATTTTGGATGATATTATCTCAATCATCAAAAAATATATGTCACTTCAAAATAGTAAATTCTTCAACGAAATCACAAATATGTGTATATAACGCGAAATTTCGAGGTTACCAATCACGACATTTATGAGCGTATGAACAAGGTTTGGGTTGATTACGAAATGGTCGCGAATTTTATGCAAAGTGGTGCGCGCCTTTATCGGTCGACCGAACGGGCCGGTGGAAGTAGACAAGATCTGCAATCAGAATGGATGGTGAATCGGGCGCTGAGTCTACGTATCGAAGGGTCGCGGTTTCATGATCACGTACGGTCACGGGCCTAAGATCTGGTCTCGCTGAACTAAGCTGAGGGTCGGCCGGAATGACGCGAGTCAACGCGGAGGGTCGGTGGGCTGCTGCCGTCGGCATTACACCGGCCACGCTCGAGTTGCGCCTGGTGGCCATACGGTCCATGCGGCCGAGTTTGACGACCGATCCGGCTTGCCCGGGCACGCTGGGCGTGAGCTGGCCATATGCGGTCATGCAGCTGGTGCATTGTCGCTCATATCGTTATGCTGCAGCCCATAAACGCTCGCTGGCCGGTACCCATGAGCTCGACCGGATGGCGGCTATGTCATGGAGCCGCTACCACAGCCCGAATGATGGTTTTGACGCTTAGGCGGTTTTTTTTGCGATTTTGACGATCTTTATCTCTTACCCTCGGGTCTATAAAACCCCTGGCTGGAGAAGGCACCTTCTCTCCTTGAGAAGGTCGTCGGAGGTGATCAAGACCCGTAGCTCAAAGAAAGCCCCGTTTTCCTCGAAGAGCGTTGACTACCCTTTCGGACCGACCGGCCGGGAGGCGATCAAGACCCGTAGATACGAGGCTGGCTTTCCCTCGAAAAAGGTTGACGCCCTTGTCGGACCGACCGGGTTCGAGGCGATCAAGACGTAGTTCATACTGGGGGCTTTTCCTCGAAAGAGGCGCTGACCGCCTGCGACCGCCGGGTCATCAAGACCCGTAGTTCATACGGGCGAGCTGGTTTCCTCGAGAAGGACTAACCTCGTCGGACCGACCGGATCGAGGCGATCGCGAGACTATAACCGAGACCTGGTTGACGGCAATGCTCGACGAAGCTACCGACGGTGACCGCAACATGGTCGACGAGGATAACCAAATGACGATGGTGGTGACCGACGAGATTGCACGATGGTCGTGAGACCGGTAGTCGGCGGATGGAGCGGCCGACGGGGTGTACGCAAACCGGAGACTCAGCCGACGGCGGCAATTAGTGTCGTGATAGAAGATCCGGCGATGGTCGGCTGACGATGGACGCGGGGCGACCGTCAACTACCGATAATGGCGACGACGGCAATGACGGCGGATGGTACGGCGGGACCGGGCCGAGCAAATACCAGCGGACGGCTATATGGTTGGCGGCCGACGGGGTGGTCCAGGGTAATCGGCGACGGTAATGACGGGCAACCGGTGTCGAGTCGGGATGACCGCGGAGATTGCCGTGATGGTCGACCGGTGACCGAAGACGAGATTTTGACCTATCCGTTATTTGTCAAACCGCACCACGACGTTAACTGGTGGAAGAGAAATTGAATCCGAGGATTTTGATCCATCCGGGGTTGTCGAGTGTTACCCGGCGACATCAACCTGTATGGAAGAGGTTGGATTGAATCCGAGATTTCGACCTATCCGGTTGTTTGTCGTGGTGTTACCCGATGACGCAACTCGGAAGAGGGTGGAAGTCCACCGCGACCTTTTGACCTATCCTGGTTGTTTGTCGAGTGTTACCCGATGACGTTAACTGTATGGAAGAGGTCAATTGAATCGGCGATTTTGACCTAACCGAGGTTGTTTCGAGACGCTGACATTAACCTGTATGGAAGAGGTCCGATCAAGTCCCCTTGGGATTGATCATGCCTGGTTGAGATACAACGTGAGTTGTATATTCCTAATGAAGAAGAAACAAGCTTATAAAGAAAATACATAAACTCATTACTCTGATAATGTCAATGATACAATATTGTCATAAGATAACTTAACAAAAGAGACGAGATACATTTTTAGAGAGAGTTAACAAAGGACAAGAGGTGGAGAGGAAAGGACAAACGGGATAAATTAAATATTACAATATTTATACACCAATGATTACATATAACACTTTTCAGAGACCCTCCATGTTCCAAGTTTTAAGGAATGTTTTTCCTCCGATCGCTGGTCATACGACGGTTGGTCATCCGATAACGAAGTGGGAGCGATCTTTACGTGCAAAACCTCGATACTTCTTTATTTTGAAGATTAAAATTCTCGTTGAAGGTCACCAAGGGCTGGTTGAGCTTATTTGAGGTAACATGATTGTGCTATTTGTTGATTTCACTACCACTCCAACCCCAATGGGAGTTTGAAATTTTATCTTAAGATGAGGTACCGAAGTGACAGCACCGAAGATTGATGGAGGGGTCTTCCAAATATAGCGTTGTATGCTGAATTTGACTTGATCACTATGAATTGAACTGAGTGAGTGACTTGTTGAGGAAATTCTCAGAGAACAACGGGAAGGGTGATTGTCCCTCCACTGCATGTATGCATTATCAAACCCATATAACGATCCTGCAGTGGGTTGAAGTTTTTCCTTAACCAGACCCATGCTAAGAAAGGTGGAGTAAAATAAAACATCAACGGAACTCCCATTATCAATCAAAATTCTCTTAACAATATAATAGGGGTCACCAATCCCCGCACTGATGACAAGAGGATCTTGATGTGAACTTGGACTCCTTCCAAGTCCGAAGTTATTAAAAGTGATGGGATGATTAATACAAGATTTTTTTAACTCGCTCTTCAAAGGGCGATGAAGATTTGATTAGATAGTAGTGGCCCACCGCAATCATTTCAATTTCTCCAACTATTTGGCACTATTATGTTGTTTTTCGGATGATTGTCCTGTTCCCGCTTGGAGCTATGTTTGTTTGAGTTGGTTGGTTTTGCACAAATTGACGATATCCTGCCGAATGAGCCTCTCAATTTCCTTTGAGTTGTTTGCATGCCTCAATAAGTATGTCCACGACTTCAATGGAAGTGACAATATTGCCCCGATTTTGAATTTGGTTTCATGGATGCGCCACTATTTTTCATCTCAATATATTGGAGGTTAACACGAGATGTGTCACGGCAGTGTATTCCGCCGTGGTTCAAGGCCATGTGGGGCGCGGAGGGAAATCATGACCGCCTTGTTGCTTCTTTTGATAGGGATTGATCTCAGATTCTGGTGCCTTTACATTTTCCCGTAGATTGCTCAAATTATTCGATGGGCGCAATTTCATCGCCAGAGATTTGTGCTTCCACATGATGAACCAAGATACGAGTGACCGTTCGATAAGGATAGTAAAGGTCCTGTGACGAGTCCTCCAAGGAAAACTCCTCTTAATAGTTCGTCTACCCGTTATTTGGCGAAGCTTAAGGAGAATCTCGGAAGTATTCCTTAAGTGATTCCCTCATTTTGATGAATGCGAGAGATGGGAGGAATATTTAATGATCCTCCCGCTTGCAATGAACTATTCTACAAAAAATCTCGAAGTTCACAAAGGTATGGATGGATTCCTCGAAGGGAGTAGAACCAAGTGCGAAGCTTGTCCCTGAGGGTAATCGGAAAGACCCGACAAAAGGAATGCAATGGTCGTATGCTCAGGATACGCATGAAAACCCAGAATGATCGATGTGTTCATGGTGAGGATTCCTCATACCATGTAGGGGAAGATGATTTCTATCTTGAGGTGAAATTGCCTTGCATTAAGCCATAATTCTATCCCATATAACATGACGAGTGGGTCAACTGACGAATGTGTCAAGCTACCAATAATTAGGATTATTGAGCGACGATGGATGAGAGAACTAGCTGTCAAGGAGATCAAGATCACTGCCTACGGAGGAACTTCACAAGGAAATTAGCATTTTGACCTCCCCTAACGACGATCTTGGGGAGATGTGTTTTCGTGGTAGTGGTTGTGTTCCTCGCAAAAGTCGGATCATCTCATTTTGAGACTCTTCCATTCGACGCACACGATCTTCTAAAGAGATTCCTGCCGCACCTTCACCGACAGGGTCACGCCTATCAGGGGGAAGTGAGGCAGAAGGTTGACGTCCTTGGTTCAAGGATTGGTTTCGAGAGTGACGGATTTGGAGCTGAGGCTCGCAGTTAAGAGTATATTATTGCCATACGGGTGTTCACAGAATTGTGATTGAAGGGTTCGATCCCACTGACGGCGCCAAACCTGCAAGCTTAAAACCAATTACATTAGAGTAAAAGTTTACGCCTTTAGCTTTGGGGAGTCCAAAGACACACACGTATTTAAAGAGCAAACAAAACTCCGAATTTTACGCGGAAAATCTCAAAAGAGGGAAAACCACCTCCTCAAGAAAAGCTTCCACTATGTATCTGCTTCAGAGTACAAGATCTTCCCGATACCGGATTACAGAATTGTATATGAGAAATGGACAACAGTCGCTAGTAATAGACAATGTTGACGACGATGTTGACGACGATGTTGACGACGATGTCAATAACCAATGACGATGATAAATGACAACAATGGTCGACGATGGCGGGTGAGCATGGCGGTGATGGCGGCCACGGCGAGGCGGCAATTGGCTGACGATCTGTTAGGATCTTTAGAGCTCCTCTCTCTCCCTCCTTCTCCTCACGCCTCCCCTCATAAGGAATGAGGCTATTTATAGGAGGAGTGCCTCTATAAATACATGCAAAACTACTACTCACTTCATCTGGACGCTCAAAATGATCCCCTTGATCATATGATGTATGTGCATTTGAATGCTCAAATGAAGTCGAAATTGTAAGATCTTTGGTTTGTTGAACCGACTCAGAGATGCACGATTTGACTATAAACACTCCATATTTTTTTAAGATTTAATCGATGCTCAAAGTTTCAATGATATTTTAAGTCTTGATCTAATTTGATTTCTCATTATTTTTACATCAAGAATTCGCTTACTGTAAATTTTAGTCATGAGTTATAAAGAATTCATTATGCATGAAATATATAAATAGAGATAATAATATAAACTATTTGATGTAGATTATTGATAATATTTGTCACAACTCTTGTTTTGGACTTGTAAATTATCTACAAATTTACATGCAATTTATACATACTCAAAAGATCACTTTAAGAATGGTGACATAAAATACATGAGCTAAAGAAAAGTCTAAATAATATTTTTTTTTATTATGTCATTTAATTTTAATCAATTTTATAAATCAAAAAAATTTTCAAATAAAGCATGAATATTAATTTAACTTTGAGTCCAAAATTTTCAAAAGTAGGCTCAAAATCATTTATCTAAGGATATAAGTTATATTCAACTCAAAAAATCTAAATGAGATTCACTTAACAATACTAAGTAAAAGCAAAAAATCTAATCCAATTGAGCTCAAATCAAAATCTTAAATTGTGATTAAAATATTTGGGGCATTTTATAAGAATCAAATAATCTCCAAATTTTATATTACGATTAAATTGAGCATCTCAATAAGAGAAATCTAAAGAGCTAATCTATCAATTTCAATATAATTAAGGTATTTAAATATTATATGAATGATCTATGGTAAAAAAAAAAAAGAATAACAACAATGATGGGTTGTTTGGAAACTTTTGTCAAAACTACTTGTAAAAACTATAAATAAATCCTTATTTTCATATGAGAAGGAATAGAGATATAAAAGGAACTTCAAAAAACTTTAGTGCCCAACCTTATGATTGACATTGATGACCATCATCAATAATAATATTATATGTTTATAATCATCTAATCGTTGTCATTTAATTACTATACGTAGCCTAATCATAATCAATCATCGCTAACTATTATCGCTTTGATTATTTATCCAATCATGTATAACTACTTTTACATGATCACATTTATTAGATCGTTGTCTAACTTTTAATTGTTGACATCTAGGCCTCACTGACTAATTATTGTCGTCAGGCTACTGCCACATTATTATTATTATCATAGGACCACCACCAAAATCTCTATAATATAAATGTTATTAATGAAGCATCGTCACCTGGCTATCATCATCCAAATGTCATCTAAAACTTAAACCCTAAATATGTTAATTATATAACTTATCTCCACCAATTGTTCTCAAATATAATCATACTAAATATTATTATAAGTTTTTTTGTAAGAGCATTCTTGTCATTTTTGAAAAATTAGAACACAATTTGAATTAATCTTTTGATGATTTATTGAAATCTTAGTGCCTTAATATTAAAAAAATTGATCATGTTTATCAATTTTTTATTCTAGAAAAGTGTGAAAGCTTAATGTTACTCAATAGATAACTCCATTAATTGTAAGCTACATAATGCACTCAAGAAGGCATGAAATTTCTATCAACCAATATCAAAGTTAATTTGCTCTTTGAATAACCTTTCCTCCTAAACTATGATATATTTTGGACAAAATAACTTATGATTACTAACCCAAATATTCTAATTAGATTTGGTCAACTATCTTCATTCACTAAATAGATCATGATCTTTGATATCTCAAGGTGATACAATTGATCTTGATCAAGTTTGTTGTCATCTCCCCATCATTATTATTTTTTTTTATAACTGATATTTAAGATGCATTTGGGATAACTTTTTGGATTCTTTGTTTTTCAAAAAATAGCCAGAAAATAATGCAGTTGTATTTGGCTATTAGCTATTTTAATACTTTTCAAAAAAATTCTGAAAGTTATTTTGAAATAAATGTAGAAATATGATATCTAAAACTATTATAAATATCTCAGAATAATAACATTTCTTTCAAAAGCATTTTCTCCAAAATAACTTTACAACCAGCTTTTCAAAAGACAAGCAGTACCCAAATAAACTCTTATTAGTGGTCCTTGAATAAGTTGCATATTTAATAAGTTAGGTGTGTTTTATTTGTATACTATAATATGAAAGAAATTCTTTGAATTGTTGAAATATCTTTGGATATATCTGATTCATACATAATATCATGAAAAATAGATACAAAATTTTAATTATTACTTAATATCATCAATTATATATTTGAGAGAGCATCAAATAAAAATGAAATTGATATATATATGTGTGTGTGTGTGTGTGTGTGTGTGTGTGTGTGTGTGTGTGAGCCAATTTATATCTTAATTATTGTCTTTAAACTAAAGAACATTTGGGAAATCTAATGCACATCAGTCATCATAGAAGATAATACTGAATTTTAAAATTTTCTACTTTAATGTTCTATCAATGCCAGCAATAAATATATTCGCTGCAGCATCATACTTATTTGTCTCTAAAATGGACAATTTTATAATATTCGATTAGAAACAGTAATTTACAAAATAAAAACTGGATCTGGCGAAGGTTTAAATAAATGAAAACTTCTTTCACTTATTTCATGGTATCCAAATGTAAATATGTATAATATAATTTTGATTGATTAATTATATTTGAAATAAATTTGATGCTTTGATTGAGTCCACAATTGTGAACTGTGAAAGAGCTGAATCATGAACAGTTCGAGGACTTAGAATTCTGTCAACAAAGCCTTATAGGAAGCGAATTGAAGGAATAATGCGTTAGGTAATCAGAATCAGAATCAGCTGCGTGTATAATATTAATTAGACTGTCATTCAAACATAAAAATCAATGAGGGAAAGAGACAATTGATATAAAAAGTATATATTACTAATCAGTTCAAATGATTAATTCAAAGATTTTATTTTTTTTATTTTGCGATGTGAAATTTTGAAAATTTCTGGAAGTGCTGTTGTTTTTGGAAATGATAACGTAAAGAAGACAACCCTCAACGCGATGAAGGTGAACTTAATTTGGAAGACAACGGTTTCTAAAGCTGTGTAGATAGGCAAGTTATTATGTTGACAGCTCTAGACAAGTTTGCTTAATAGGTTTTAGTTGCTAAATAGATTGGATAGTGATGTGTACCCAGATATTACATCAAACAGTAATAAAAAAAGAGAATGAAAAAAACCAACATGGCTAAAAGACTTCGAACTGTAAGCACGAGCCGGCAGCAAGTATCCAACAAACAGAAACTTCAGAGGAACTATTTTTGTAAAGAAAATCAAGAAATAATAAGTAATATGTTAGAAAGAAAACAGAATCCGTTAGCTAAAGCAAGAAACCAAGAACTGTAAAGGAATTCATATAAATAAACATGTAGAACACACGAAGAAGGGGATTTTTTCCTGGCAGTTCTTCTTCTCTTCTTTCCTTCCGAAATTTCTTCCTCTTTTCTGCTTCTGGAGTCTGGCCACTCGAAAGGCCCTATCCTCGATATTTCTCGCCTTCTGGGAAGCTTTATGATCTCAATAAGCATGTCCATCATCATTGGTGCTCGTTGAACCTCTATTACAGAACAAAATGGCAGAAGGCACAAGACACACGTCAAAGACACTAGAAGAATGTGTGGGACGACTGAACAAAAACGACGAACATATGACATCAATTGCAATAATCCTCAATGAAGTATCTCGCAGATTATCAGCCATTGAAGACAAACTGGAGAAATCAATTCAAGAACAACAACAAGGGAGCAAAGAATCACAGGTATGTCATTCTCCATCTATAGAATTCACTCCACAAATTAAATCAGCAAATTCAAATTCAAGACCAGTAAAAGTGGATATGCCTCGCTTTAATGGAGAAAATCCAAGATGATGGTTATTCAAAGCAGATTAATTCTTTCAATATTACAACCTTTTAAAGGAACAAAAGTTTATTATAGCATCAGTCTATATGAACGGACCAGCATTAAGTTGGTTCCAATGGATGCACCTCATTAAACTATTAAATTCTTAGCACATTTTTAAAGAATAAGTCATACAAAGATTTGGACCATCTTTATATAGAGATTTGAGCGGTGAACTAGCAAAAAATGCAACAAAAATGTTAGAATTAATAACGAATTCGAAGATTTAGCAAATCTGATTTCAGGAATCCCACCAGATTTTCTTCAAAGTTGTTTTGAGTCTGGACTACGGCATGACATCAAAAGAGAAGTGAGAGTCTTACAACCGACATCGTTACAACAAGCCTTTCAACTTGCAAAATTGATGGAAGATAGATTATCAGATGATATGTACATAGGGAGGAGTTACCGCAATATTCAAACAACAATATCAAAACAAAATCAATCATTGCTTCAATTGTGATGAAAAATACCATAGGGGTCACAACTGTAAATCAAAATTATTTGCTCTCATGATAGTTAACGACCTAACAAGATCACAACCTGCAAAGAAGAAAGCCAACAAGAAACCACATTAGTCCAACGACATCCCGTAAATCGCTTTTAATGCATTCACGGGACAATCAAACCCAAGAACATTATGCCTACAAGGTAGGATTGGAAATATTACAGTGCAAGTCCTGATTGATAGTGGATCGACACACAATTTCATACAATCCAAATTGGTCAAATTTATAAACCATACGGTAACACCTGCAACTTTCTTCAAAGTGTTAGTAGGAAATGGAGAAACACTCCAATGCTCAAGAGTTTGCTCCCAAATACCAATCAAATTACAAGATTACACATTCATAACGGATTGTTATCTATTACCAATGCAAGGAGCAGATGTAGTGTTAGGAGTTCAATGATTAGAACAACTTGGAGAGTGTACAACAGATTACAAGAAACTGATCATGAGATTCAAATACAAAGATACACTAATACAATTACAAGGGGACACAACATCAAATATGGAGAACATTACCCTACACCAGTTCACAAAACTGAAAGACAAGGCTGAAATTGTATCATACCTACACATAAGAGAAGTCTCACCGCAGACAAACTCTCCACTAATTGAATTCAAAGAGCTACCTGCAAACATACAATAGGTTTTACAGCAATATCAAGAGTTATTTCAACCCCCAACAGAATTACCTCCCAAAAGAGAAATAGACTACCATATCAATCTGCTCCTAGGAACCCGATAAGGGTAAAAACTTACAGATATCCCTATTTTCAAAAAACAGAAATTGAAAAACTGATCAAGAAAATGCTACATACAAGAATAATAAGAGAAAGCATAAGCCATTTTTCTTCACCAGCCCTTCTGGTCAAACAAAAAGATGAGACATAAAGATTTTGTGTGGATTATAGAGCACTAAACAAGACTACTATTCCTGACCTATTCCCAATACCAACACGAGAAGAATTAATGGATGAATTACATGGAGCAACTATTTTTTCAAAACTAGATTTACGTTCAGGTTACCACCAAATCAGAATAGCAGAATAAGATATATACAAAATAGCATTCAGGACACATGAAGGACATTATGAATTTATAGCCATGTCATTCATATTGACAAATGCATCATCAACATTTCAAGCAATGATGAACACAATTCTGAAACCTTTTCTACGCAAATTTGTGTTAGTTTTCTTTGATGATATACTAATCTACAGCCCCTCACTAAATAAACATCAGAACCATTTACAATCAGTCCTGGAACAGTTAAAACAACATACATTATTTATCAAGCCATCAAAATGTAAATTTACACAAGAAAGAATAGAGTACTTGGGACATATCCTGTCAGCTCAAGGTAGACCAAAGAAAAATTGAAGCAGTGCAATAATGGCCAACTCCAAACTCTGTAAAACAGCTATGAGGATTCTTAGGGCTAACAGGTTACTACAGAAAATTCGTACGTCATTATGCAGAAATTGTTATACCATTAACATCACTATTAGTTAAGCAACAATTTCAATGGTCAGAGGAAGCTCAACAAGCTTCCTACAACTAAAAGCAGTTATGATATCTTTACCAGTTTTGGCATTTCCCAATTTTTTTTAGCCTTTTGTGTTAAAACAAATGCTTAAGGTGTAGCAATAGGAGCAGTTTTACTCCAAAATAGCCACCCAATTGCATACTTCAGCAAGAAACTATCACCAGTACTACAAAAAACATCAACCTATGCAAGAGAACTGTATGCAATCACAGAAGCAATGGGAAGATGACACCAATATCTGCTAGGAAACAAATTCACAATTAGAACATATCAAAAGAGTATAAAAGAATTAATACAAAGAAACAATTCGACAAATATAACGGTTTTAGTCAAGCTCACGGCTTTGACTACACAATATAATACAAACCAAGAATAACAAATAAAGCAGCTGATGCTTTATCCCACAAGGTTCACAGCATAAAGGCAAACCAATCCACAACTGAAAAATCACAAAACCAGAATAGACAAAGCTTCTATGCCTATACACAACAATTCAATTCCTTATTAGATCAAATTAAAGAGGAAACACAAGCTCAACCAGAATTGCAACAATTGTGTTATCAGATTACAGAAAACTCAGAGAAATTTTAGAATTACAGAATACATAAAGGGTTAGTATACTATAAAAATCGTATTGTAATAGCTACAAACTCTGATTTACGTATCTCAATCATGAGAGAATTGGCTCGTCACCACTGGGTGGTCACTGCGCCATAAGGAGAACATTAGCAAGGATAACTCAACAATTTTATTGGGCAAAAATGAAACAAGACATTCAGCAATTCGTCACCACATGTCTCATATGCCAACAAGTGAAATATGATAGTCAGAAACCTGCAGGTTTACTGTAGCCATTATCAATATCAACATCTATATGGGAGGAACTCTCAATGGATTTCATTATATGCCAAACCAAGTCACAAAATAACACAACTATCTTAGTAGTGGTAGATCGATTATCAAAGTATACTCATTTTTCAGCACTTAAGACCAATTTTTTGCAATTTTTGTTTCAAAATATGCAAACTTCATGACAACCACATAGTTTATCTATTTTTATGAGCACTTTCGGCAATTGTTTAGGTTAAGTGGTACACTTAATCATGCGACTCATATCACCCACAAAGATGGCCAAGTAATATCCAGCAATACCTTGTGACTTTGTATTAGAGTCACCTAAAAGGCAATATTTCTGGTGGACGTAATTCTCTTACAACACAGTCATTAACACATCTACAAAGATGACTCCCTTCCAAATCGTTTACGGAGACTTCCAAATTATACCATATAGTACCACTGTGAAAATTACAACAAAGGGACAAAGTATTACAACAACTTAAAGAGAATTCAGCCGAATCGGATCAAATGACTATGAGAAAGAAGAGGCAATTTCAAGTGAATGATCTAGTCATTGTTAAACTACAACCATCTGAGAGACTTTAATAAATCACTTTCATTATACAAAGCAAGGCAATATTATGGCCCTTTTAAAATCATACAAAAGAAGCCCAAAATCACAAGAAGCCCAAAATCGAATGCAAGAAGCCCAAAATTGAATGCAACAAATGACTAACAAGAAAAGAAAAGAATTGCAATTTCAAGTGAATGATCTAGTCCTTGTTAAACTACAACCATACGCAGACTTGTAACAAATCATACAACAAAGGCAATATTATGGCCCTTTTAAAATCATACAAAAGGTGGGATCGATGGCTTATAAACTAGAGCTTCCGAACAAAAAAATTCACAATGTGTTCCATTATCTCGCCTTAACAGTTTGACAAGACTCTAACTTACACCCACAACACTTCATTTGAAGGCCAACCATTAAGCCAATTAATATTCTAGATGAAAGAAAGAAACATCAGAAGATAGACCCATAAAAGAAATCTTAGTGCAATGGAACGAGGTATTAGCAAAGGATGCATCTTGGACACCTCTCAGAGAATTTAGAGCTTATCATAACCGCGAGGGCAAGGTGGTTTTGGGAAGGGGTAATGATGTACTCATATATTACATCAAGTAACAAGAAACGAAAAAACCAACATGGCTAAAAGACTTGACTGTAAGCCTGAGGTAGTATCCAACAAACAGAAACTTCAGAGGAACTATTTCTGTAAAGAAAATCAAGAAATAATAAGTAATCTGTTAGAAAGAACAACAGAATCCGTTTGCTAAAGCAAGAAACCAAGAACTGAAAAGGAATTCATATAAATAAACATGTAGAACACAGGAAGAAGGGGATTTTTTCCTGGCAATTCTTCTTCTCTTATTTCCTTCCGAAATTTCTTCCTCTTTTCTATACTCACGGCTCGAAGGCCCTATCTCGATATTTTCTCGATTCCTTCTCGGGGAAGCTTCACGCATCTCGATAAGGCCGTGTGTCCTTATCAGATAGATACTTCGATTGTGTACTTTCCAATAGGGGTAGAACTAACATCAATTTTTAAGAATGGACAAATTTATATGTTAGGACAAAATAAAGAAAAAAAAAATTTTTTAGAGGCAATATGTAATACCTTATATAAGAGAAATTATCAAGTTCTGAGAGGGCAATTGCCTCCCCTCCCCCACCTCAACTGTTCTTGGATCCACCCCTGCTTTCTGATGCTTTAGTCTTGGATAAACTAAATTATGTTAGCTAGTTCATCATATATATAGCAGTAGCGACTACTTTTGATAAACATTAGGTCTGATGAAGTCATATACATCTTGTTTTAAGTTTACACTTTGGTAGATCCATGATGTTCAATCCTCTTAATCGGCCGACTTGAGTTACATTTTGCTTAAATGAACATAAGAGTTATTTGTTTCAGCATATAACGTGCAAATGAGAAAACATTTCCTTAAACAATAATATTGTAGTCATAGAACTCCTTTGTGATTTTCCATTCATGCAAAACAACACCAAAACATCATAAAATTTGATCACTGCCTCAGTTGTGCTCAACTGAAGAGAAACAAAACCTTGACCATCATAGAAGAACTGCAGATTCTCCACAGTAGGCATTATGATTCCCCTCCAAGCTTTTGATCCCCCTCCGCTCGTCAAAAAGTGAATAAAGCTGAAACAAGAATCCATTAATTTCTCATAATTTCATTTAAATATAAAATATATATATATACAGAGATCAAAATATTCTGATTATAAAATCTGGAGATTAATTTCTTTACCTGTCAGTACTGGTGATGTGTTGAAGACAATGATCATGGCCATTGATGTATATATCAACGCCATAATTCTGCAATAATAAACAAACGTTATCATTGAGTACATTTTCCAAAAGTCATAATTAATAATTAATAATAATTGTGAAGATTGTTCATTACAATGAGCATAGGTAGAAGCGATTTGACGAGTTCAGGAGTTTCTCCATGTTCGCTCACACTCCTCAGTGTGTGATGCCCGATAACTATCTTCCATAGTGCAGCTGATTCTCCCAGTGCTTTCTCCATATCCTGCCTCAATAGAAAGCTTTCAGTCTCTCTCTCTCTCTCTCTCTCTCTCTCTCTCTCTCTCTCTCTCTCTCTCTCTCTCTCTGTTCTCTGTGTGTGTGTGTGTGTGTATATATATATATATATATTAAGAATACCTTCAGAAGCCTGGAGATGTATTTTTTCCTGGGAGCCACCTCCCTCCAATCATACTGATTCTTCTTAGGATTCTTCCAATACTTTTTGACAAACGGTGTTGTATCCAAGAAGAAGAAATTTGCAATCTCTAATCAAGCAGAAATAATAAATAATTTAGAAGAAATTATCTTCCATTTTTTTAAAATTATTTTTTCATAATTTCAATTTAATCTGCAATATATATTACTATTCTCTACCTGCATCTACGATAAATGATCTCATGCAGAGCCAGCGGCTATCAATCTTCCCAAGTATAGGATCCAACTGAGCCATCGCATTGCCTCTATAATCGTGATTTCCAAGAACTGATGAACAATCAAATTTAATAAATAAATGAGATTATATATTGAAACTGAATTAATTAGCTGAAAATTTCTATTTTTGAAGCTGAAATTAATACTGAATTATATAAAAATATATGAGTATATATATACCACTATACCACTGCTTCTGCAAGCTCTTGGATGTGTAGATTTTGGTGAAGGATTCTTCGAACGATTTGTCATCAACATCTCTCAATCCGCTTTCATAGAAATTATCGCCGACTGATATTATAAAATCAATGTCAAGTTCTTCCCAATAACTCCCATCTGTTAATCAGCGATTTCTCGTTAGGCTTCTCTTCTGAATAAAACAGCTGGAATTATTTAAAAAATCACAACTTGAATATATCTTTTCATGCATTAAAAATATTATATTTTTATGAGATATTGTTAAAAAAAAGTTGAAATATAATTCAAATATAAAACAAAAAAATAAATTAACAAATAAAAAAAAACATATCAATTTTATAAAATTTTATTCAAATATTGATATCTAAGGGCACATTTGATTTTTTTTAGAAAGCAGCCAGAAAATGAAGCAGCTTTGTTTGCCTATTAATTTTTTGGCTGATTTTCAAAAAATTTTATGATTAAAAAGCTATTTTGAAAATCATAGCTCTTAGAATATAGTGGTTGTCAGAAAGTTATTTTTAGAATTTTTTAAAAAGAAAAGTATTTGTAAAATACATAATAATTTTTTCAAAAAGCTGTTTTCTCCACATCAGTTTTACAATCAACATTTTAAAAAACTACAACCATCCCAAACAGATCTTAAGTCTATTTGTTACCATTATAATTTATTGTGGTAAAAACAAAATCTTAATTTTTATTTTAATATAAATTTAATTTCATTATGATTTGATTTTATTAAATCAAATCGTTCAAAAAATTTAACAGATTTAAAGATATCACCCTCACATAAATCTTAAATCCTGAAATAAATAGTAAAGCTATTTATCATGAGTTAATATAATTTAATAAATATTATATCCAACAGTTTTCATATTTTAATCGATCAAATCAGATTTAATAATAAATCAGAATTCATAGAATTTATTCAGCAAGACTAGTTGCCAAACAGCACCTAAATCCTACTACTCAGATAATCATGTTTTAGCTCAGTTATTAGTTAAATCTAGAATTTGTAAGATAACCATTCATAGGATTTAAATATTTTAAAGATTTACTTTTCTCTTAAATCTTAAATGCTGAAATGAATGAATGAATAAAATGAAAAGAAAAAAAAAACAAAAGAAGCTTAGGAATGCAGAGAGAGAGAGAGAGAGAGAGAGAGAGAGAGAGAGAGAGAGATGTGGACCTGATAGGCAACTAAAGATTGATTGAAGGTTCCATTTCTCCCCCAATCTCCAATGGCCAAAAAGCTGAGAGAACCGTCTGATTTCGGTGGGTGGAAGAACCTTGTTAGCTCTGCCATGGAAGAACAGCAGAGGATGAGAGAGAAGAGTGCGGCGAGGAGAGAATGAACCATCACAGACCTCCATGGAGAGCTAACCATCGTTTCAAGAAAGAAAAAGAGAAAGAACACATCGAAAAGAGTACAGAGAGAGAGAGAGAGAGAGAGCATACGATAACTGGACAGAGAAGGAAGCTTCCATCGACAACAGCCACAGCTGCATGATAATTTTATCTCTATAAATTTTATATTTTAATCAAATTTAATTTAATAAAAAAAAAAGTAACGGATTATCTTAAATCGATTTTCAGCAAGATGAAAATAAAAAAATTAACGTATTTTCTATTATATTTAAACTGTTAAAAAAATCAAATGATTTTAATTTACAGATAATATAAATAATAAAAATTTGTGCTCTAAAATTGATTACAAAATATTAAAATATTTATATATAATGAGCAAGATAATTTTCATAAAAGTTGACATAAAAATTCTCTTAATATATACAATAATTGTACATATAAAATACAAATTTATTAAAATATTAATCATAAAATTTATAAGGAATAGCACGCAAGAAATTAACATATTGTTTCAGAATTTAATTATTATTATTAATTGTCTTAGGATTACGATGTGGCATCTTTAATATTGACACATGGCACAGCTACCACCACGTCATTACCACGTCATCTTTAGAGCTAGGAAAATTTTTTTGCCGCCGTGTCAACTGTTCATTGGTCCACTATGTCTTTTATGATTGCCCTCAACTTTTCAAAAAAAAATAATAATAATATTAAATACTTAAATAATTGCTTAAGTTAGTTCTGATGTGGCAGAATCCTATGGTGGGGGGATCATGCTGACGTGGAGTGCCAGCTTGACAAGAAATTTCTATTATTTGCTCTGAGAATTAGGGACTGTTTGGTTGCCTGTATTTAGAATACAGTGTAAAGTGAATACAGTGAATTCTGAATACTTTATTGTTATTTGGTTATGTGTAAAATAAATACATGAAAACTATTTTTTCTATTTGATTGGATGAATGTAAAATAAATATTTGTATTCTGAATACTTTATTATATGTAAATTAATTATAGAATTTATTCACTAATTAAAATATTTAATTAAAAAATAAATATAATCAAATAAAATATAAATAAATTATAAATAAAATTTTTTTCCTTGACTAAAAAATAAATAAAATCAAATACAAATACAATATATTTCGAATATTTAATTATTAATAATTAATTTACAAATTTTCTAAGATATTAATAATTAGTGTTATAAATAAATAAAATTTGAATATTATCATTTTATATTAACATAATGACCCAAATTTAATATATATATATACTATATTAAACATTAATTAATTAAACTAAATAAACTAAAATTTATATATATTTTACAAATTTTCTAAGATATTAATAATTATTTTTTTTACTAAATAAACTAAAATTTAATAATTATTTTATTTTTTTTTATTTATCATGAATTATTTATCATCAATTTGAATAAATATAATTATATTTATTAAATCTTAATTAAGTAATAATATTTATTTTAATTAAAGTTAAAATTAACATTACGGATTCAGCAAATTCAAAAAAATAAATTAAAAAGAAAAAAAAATGTTTTCCCAAAGCGTTCACTCAGCCCCAAAAAAAAAAAAATTTATTTTTCCCCGCTCCTTTAAAATCGATTTTCGGTATTTGCTTCTGAAAATAAATATGAAAGGAAAACGAAATCGTAAAATTTTACACTACATTAACATCTTAAAAGAAAAATTGTGGATTACATTATACGGTAATTACTCGGAACCAAACATCCCCTTAAGAGAATCCTATAATAGCTCGAGAAAAAAACTATTTCTTTTAAGTAATAAATTCGAAATAATTTATAATTTATAACTCATCATTTTAAAATAGGGGGATTTTATATTCCAGTGATCATAATGGCAAAAAATTTATAATCGAAAACATAAAATCATGAAGAGAAGGACAGCAAATCAATAGAAAATAATTTTGGATTTGTTTCCATTCCTTATATAATATGTTGTACATACGATTAGTACTAGGAGTTACCCACCATATCTGCCAAAAGGCAAGCAAAGTAGAGCAAAAGGGCCAATCTTGGGAGGGAGATGTTGTAAACTGGAGTCTGCTTAAGCACAATCTAATTTATTAAAGTGGGAAAATGAGCCCTACACTAGCTTGATTAACCTCCAAAGAACTTGGAGAGGTCAAGTTCATCCATCATGCATGCTTGAACCGGCTGAACCAGGGTCCAAACCGGACCGAAGAGAGCTTAAGCCAGCCCAAATACTCCCTTTGAATTGGCCCCTGGAGCGAACCGGACCGACTCGTGCCTCTCAAACTAAAACCAGTCTTCTTCCTCTGTACAGTGGCCTGTGCTCGCATGAGGAAAGAGGGTGTTCAAGAGGTAATTGAATGAAAGAAGAAAAGCAAGAATTTGAGATATTTTTCACCTCAATCCAATCTGTACTCTGCACAAATTTTTCCATGATGCAGCTTGAGCCTTAACGGATTGACTAATAAACTGCATGCCCACACCCCTAATACAGTTGCTTCAATAGGAGCAAGCCAATACACATATATATGCTCCTTCGATACATGTGTTCCCTCAGCATATGCCCAGCCAAAGGCCTGTTCAACAGAAGAAATTAAATACAAACTTCTTCAGAAATAGTTTTTTTTTTCTTCTTTGATGCTTGTAGGAGCAATGCTATTAATGGCAAACTCTCTCTCTCACACACTTTTTTTTTTTTGGTTCTAATTTTCCTTTTTATAGCCAATTTCTACATTTCATGCAAACCTTCTTATATTCATAATGCGTTCTGTATGAGGATTTGACAGAAAACTAAACCTTCTTATATTATTTGTAAAGAGAAAAAACTAAGAAAAATAGCATAATAAAGTAAATGAAAGCAATAACCTAGAGAACTTTTAGTGGAAGGTACTTACAGTAGCAGGATTCATGATACCACCAGTAATGTCAGAACCCAGGAGGTGAAGGATGACCTTGGAAACACTTGATATCCAGATTCTTTTTGCAGAGCTTCCAAGATCTTTCTTCTTCAAACTTAGAACAATGATTACTATTATAAATGTAAGAAATCCCTCTGTGAATGTTCCTCGGTGAATATCAACATTCAAGCTTGGCCCATGCAACGCCCCAGGAAGGGTTGAATTAGTTAACCATACCCCAACAACTGATCCAACGACCTGAACCAAAGCAGGTGGGGTGTGAATGAACAAAAATATTGTTTGAAGTTTCGACGAACAATAATCCTTTCAAGTGGTAACTATGACAAAAAAAAATATGAAAGAAGCAAGAAAATTGCTCAAATTTTATTTAACTCAAAATAAAAATTAATTAGACTCAAGTCAAAAATGACTCAACAACAACAACAATAACAAGCCTTAATCCCACTAGGTGGGGTCAGCTACATGAATCATTCGTCTCATTGTGTCCTATTGTGTCAAATTCTCATTTAATTCATATCAAGATCATTTTTATACATCTTAACCAAGTCTTTTTTAGGTCTACCTCTACCTTTCTTAACATAAGTAAATCATCTACTCTCTAATTGTCATCGACGGCCGACGCTTTATGTGGCCAAACCAAGCGACTCCACTTCTTATCTATACCTGGAGCTACTTTTTCCCGAACATACTCATTTTGCATTCTATCTCTAAGAGTAAAGCCACTCATCCACTGAGCATCCTCATCTCGTAACACTTAGTCTTATGCTTATCTTTTATTGTGCCAACATTCTATATAAGTCATTCGGTCTTACTATCTTATAAATTTTCCCTTAAGTTTAAGTGGAACTTTTCTATCACATAATTGGTCGATGGATATTCCTCCACTTCAACCATCCAACTTGAATTCTACTAATAACATCTCCATCTATTTCACCATCATTTTGAACAATAGAACCTAAATATCTGAATCACTCACTCTTATTGATGACTTGATCACCTAAAGTCACAACACTACCACTAAAACTTCTACAACTAAAATTACACTCCATATATTCAGTTTTAGATCTACTTAAACGAAAACCTTTAGATCTACTTAACACTACCATTGCCGGTCCCAAATCAGGATGCAAAAAGTGGAGGGTTGCGTTAGGTAGTCACAGCCAGCGTAAAAATTGTCGAAGAATCATGACAAGTCAAAAATGACTCAATCATAATTAAATTGATTCAACTCAAAATTGATCCAATATGCATGAATGCATGAATATGCATATCTACGTACATACATATTCTCATATATGCAAATACGAACAATAATGACAGATGACTTTTCTTTCTTGTAAGGGGAAAATCATTCTCCTTCTTTTTTTTTTTTCAAACATAAGGTAGCACCATTAATTTACATTTATGACAATATTTATTTATGGATGAAGTTGCATTAATTTTTTGATAGCATTGATCAGTCACAAATATGATCGGGCAGTATATAAAGGCTCCTTAAATTACCATTATATTTATCAATCAAAATGCTAAATTAAACAGTAAATTACATCAAAAATTAATTTTTTAATTATAAGCAATACGAAAATTATACACAAAAAACCGCTAAGATGAAAGCCTTGATCCTTTAACGTAATCCATGTAATTCAACAATACCTCCAAGTAATTGAATGCAAACAATATGTAAATCTCTGAGCCTAATCCACTACAAGCAAACAAATAGGATCAATAGCTTCCTAGCACAATGGCTATCACATACAAATAACAAAAAATATGCGCGTAGGTCATCCTATTTAATAGCTAAGGTTGTAAGTCCCAACCGCTAAAACTTTAATAAATCTTTGAGATGTAAGCTCTAACCCAATACATAACGTTTATAATCTAACATTGAGATAATTGAATTCAAATGTCAAATATGTATAATCTTGCTATGTTTGATCATTTGCATGCAAATAATAAGACCCCCTAACTTACTTCTCTTCTCATAAAATTTGCAGTAAGATTGAATTTAGCCTGCCTTATATTCTCAAGCTGTAAATCCCACCTATATGTCGAATCTTCTCGGAGCAAATACAAGGGCAGATCCAGAAAAATTTTTTAGTGGGGGCATAACAAGATAATAAAATAATACTCATATACAAAATAAAAATTAAAGCATTTTCTATAACAAAATAAAAAAAATCAAGCATCACAATAAAATAAATTTTCTTCACATTGCATATCATTTATAATTTCTCCTTTTGAGATTTATATTTTGAAGTTATTATACAATCAATTTGTTATCAATATTTATAAATAAATAATTTTTAATATATGCATCAAGACAATCATTCATCTAAAATTTCTCTAACTCCAGTGTATCCGCATTCTTGTAAGCAGTCCACCAAATAGATTACTAAATCAATTCAAGGCAATATAGGGGCTGGAGGAGAAACAAAACTTAAATTTTGCGGATTTAGAGGCTTAGGCATTTTATAATTTAACTCAATAGAATTTAGTAAATTCAATAAATCTAGATTTAATAAATTATGTGAAAATTAAATCTAGAAACAATTTGGTATGATGATAGTTAAATCCGGTTAAATCTCAATGATGTTTGATTATTTATATGAGAATTTAAATTAATTATTTTATTTAATATTTAAATAATGAATATTTAGAGATTATTTTTAATTGTATTTTTTATCACAACATAAAATTTTAAAACTATTTAAATAATTAAGTCAAGAAGATATAAGTCAAGTAATTAAGAATACAATAGTAATGTAGATGATAATACTAATTAAATTTATATTAAATGATATCTAATAGATATGCAAATGATAGTTATAAAAACACAATAAAAAATAAGCAAATGATAGTAATTAACATATTATTCTTAAATATTATTTAAGTAATCAATAAAATATATAATCCGCATGTGTGGTGAGATTATAATGGAGGATATTTAATAAATGAATTAAATAATAATTTTTATTTATTTATTTATATAAAAATAATAATAATAATTAAATTAATTATAATATATTTATCATAATATAATATTTTAATTAATTATAAATCTATTAATCAATTATAAAGCATTAAGTCTATTAATTATATCTAAGTTCATATTAATTTATAATTAATCTAAATAAAAATAACTAAAGAGAAGGTATTGTGACATTCGTTGAAACCCATCTTGGTATTCCTTCCTGCTTTCTTTCGAAAGAGAAGGGAGGCGTCGAAGGTATTGTCTTCCTTCCCTTCTTCGTGCTTCTCTTCTAAATCCCGAATCAATATCAAGATTTAGTCAATCCGGTTAACTTGCGGCGGCTTTGATTACAAAACCGGATTTAACTTCTCAAAATACCGTAAACCTACTCAAATCGCAACCAAGCATACTTCCTTATCTTAGCTAACTCGGTGGGGCACGATTGCATAGATCCCAAGCAAATATCAAAGGTCATGTGGATCAAGACAGTAATTTTCATATAAAATATGAGATAATTGTGTCACTGTATAGATTTGCACGCTAATGCCACAGCTACCTTATGTTGCAAAAGATGAAAAAATCATAAGCCTAAGGAATGTATGTTTCAAGCCACTTTCACCAATAACTGGTTTGCTTATCATGATATCATAATTGGAGTTCATTCTTTATACATATAACCAAGTCTTTTTAGGCCTACAACTACCTTTCTTAACATAAGGCAAATCTAGTACATATACTCTCCTAATCGGGTCATCGGACGGCCAACGCTTTATGTGGCCAAATCATCTAAAGCGACTCAATCTAATCTTATTTGCGACTGGAGCTACTCCAACCTTTTCCCGAACTTACTTATTTCTCCTTTTATCTCTAAGAGTAAAGCCACTAATCCACCTGAGCATTCTCATCTCTGCAACACTTAACTTAGTCTTATGCTTCTCTTTTCGCGTAACGCATAAATCATTACATGTCTTACCATCATCTTATAAAATTTCCCTTAAGTCAGTGGTACTTTTCTATCACACACAAGCCAAATGCATTCTTTCACTTCCATCCAACTTGAATTCTACTATTAACATTGTTGTGCTAGAAAATCGATTCTGGCGGATAAACTTTATTAGCCTTGTTGAAAATCAGACAAGATATTTGAAGAGAAACTCAGATTTTATGCAAAAATCTCAAAAGAAGAAAAATCAGAATTTGATAAAATATTATACTATATATCTATTTTGAAATACAAAGTTTAAGTTTTAGATAATGGGAATACAGTTGAATGTGAGAAAGAGAACGAAAATTAAGAATAATGACAATGTATCTGCAGTAGTTGATATGCTGATGGTTAGTAAGATCAGCGATAGTGAATCGGTTATCGGTGATAATCAGCGTATGTCTAATATTGCGGTGGTAAATGGCAATGATGCGACCAACAATAAACTCTACGGCCGTGGTCAGCCAGCGGCAACAACGATGTCGATAACAGCGAAGCGGATGGTGGGCGTTCGGCGATGGTCGGCAACAGCGAAGAGCAAACGATGGTATCCGGCAATGGGGGCGGCTGGTGTCGATGATGATGGCGATGGCAAAGCGGCATCGGCTAGTCGGAGATGATGCGGCGCGATGGTGGGTGACCATCGGCGGTGACATAATTGCTTGGAGGTTCTTCTTTTCTTCTCTTTAGCGCCTGCCATTATGTGAAGAATGAGTATTTATATTTTAGAAGAGTGGCGATGTACGTAAATTCACAAAATCCACTCATTAATGGCTCAAAATGATTCCATCATCGTATTTTAAGTATTTGAATGCTCAAATGAAATTAGTGGATATCTTAGCTTGTTAGATCCTCGTCAAGACGATTGATTGTTATAAACACTCCATATTTAGAAGAGATATCGCAAAGTTTTCAACAAACTTGATCTTAGTCTTAACTCAATCGGTTAATCGACATCGTGAGATTCGTCTTTATTAGTGAAATTTTCAGTATCATATCAAACATCTCAATCTATTTCATTATCATTTTGAATAATAGAGCATATATATATAAAACCCTCACTCTTTTTAATGACTTGATATACAACACCACCACTATAACTTCTGACTAAAATTACCCTCCATATATTCGGTTTAGAACTACTCAAACAAAACCTTTAGACTCTGGTTGACCTTCATAATTCAAGTTTCTCTTGGACTCCCTCTAGTCTCAACAAGAATAATATCATCGACAAAAACCATACACCAATACATCTTGTAAATATGTAAGAACATCCATAACTAAAGGAAAAAAAGATAAGGGCTTAAAGTCAATCCTTGATGTAATCCAACTGAAATAGGAAGATATTTTGTCAAACTTCTTTGTGTTTGGACACAACTAACAGCTCTAGTATGCATATCCTTAATGACTTGAATATGACAAATATTAACTCATTTCTTTCCTAAAACTCTCCAAAAGACTTCTCTTGGAATTTTATCATAAACTTTCTAAATCAACAAATATCATATGTAGATCCTCCTTACTTTCTATACTTCTCCATCAAACTTCTCTTAGAATTTTATCATAGTCATCCACCAGACATGAAATCAAACTGATTTTGAGAAACTTTTATATCATATCGTAACCTATGCTCAATTACTCTCTCCCATAATTTTAATGTATGACACATCAACTTAATTATAATTTCACTATTGTGCATCACCTTTATTCTTAAAAATAGGAACCAACAAACTCTTTCTCTACTCATCTGACATCTTTTTAGTCTTTAAAATAACAAAAAAAATATTTGTAAGCCAAAAAATTCTTTGATCTCCTAAACAAATCTAGGAGCTCAAAAAATAAATATAATTTCACATTAATTGTATTATATGATCACACCAAAAAATCTCACATTGCTAAAAACATGGCCTATCCAATTTATCAGTCCAATTGCAACACACTGTCATATTATGATTATAACTCAAGCTCAAATGTTTCTCAATGATTAAGCTCATGAGTTATGGGTCATAAGGTGCACTCAATAAGGCACAAAGTGTTGAGAGATAAATCACAAAAACTAATTTGAGAGATCCAGAGCAAAACTTTGAACAGAAGCAAATAAAATAAGAGAAGATATAAGACACTAGATTTAATATTAAAAATCCCAAGAATAAGAAAAATTCATGGAGCCACACCACATCAAGAAATCCACTATAAAAAAATCTAAAGAGAATAGCATAAATCATACATCACTCAAGTCTCTCCTCACTTTAGTTACTTTAGAGCACTCACTTACACAACAGTGAAAATTTATAAAAAACTATAGAAAAAATGCTTTAAGACAGACTCTCCGTTTTGCATAAGGAAGATAAATAATTAACCATAAGAGCTAGGGTCAGTAGAAAATCTTGAACCTAATCACTAAGACCTCAAAAGAAAGTGAAACCTCTAAGAAGTACTTTATCCAATATCCAGTATATCTTCTAAAAATCAACCCAAAATTACTTTAATATTCAACAGAGCAAAATTGAAGTTTTCAGCGTCTTGAACAAGGAACAATTGTATAGGTTGTTATGAAGGTGTTTGTTCAAAGTGTCTCTTAGGCTAGGGACAATTTCCTAAATGATCAAATTAAAGATATTGAAAATAAAAAATAAAAAATCTCTAAGTAGATGAGCAAAATTTCCCAAGAAAGAATGGATTGCCTGATTCATGATATCAATGAAGGTATAACTACTTATAAAAGACATAAGGAGTCTTGGATATAGTCTTACGTACAATTAGAGCTCTAACTCAGATTTGATAGCATTCACTATGTAAATTAATTTGGGAAAAATCATAAGCCCTATAATTAAGTCAAGCATACCATCTAACCAATAAGTAAATTTAGGATTAACAGTAAACTTATTAAAAGCTTGATTATCTATACACATGCAAAAAGTATCTTTTGATAGTCTTTGTAATACCCAGAAAACAGAAAAAAATAATAATAATAAAATGAAAAAATCCAATAGTGACGGTTGGCGCGGATGGAAAAGTCAAAGGGGAGAAAGCTTTATTTTAAATTGTCAAAAAGCGAGCAACGAGAGAGAAGAAGGAAATTTCGTCGTGAACCTTTATGTGTTGGCAGAGAAGAAAAGATTCTGCGTGCTGTCGTCAGCGTCGTCAACGTGAGGAAGAGGAGAGAAGCGGCCTCATGCGTCAGGTGCCTAAAGTGAGGTGTCTCCCAGCCGACATCAGATTGGGGCTCGTCGAGGCAATAGAGAGGGCTGCGTCATGCATGTGTGACATCGAAGCCGATGGGAGTAGGCAGGACAAAGAGAGTTAAGTTTTTTTTTTCATTTTTTTATAATAAAGGAAATGCATTTTATATTATAAAGGAAATGTATTTGTATTATATAAGGTTCAATTTCAAAAGAAGTAAAATCAAATATCCATTTCTTATACAAATGTCTACATAAGTATTTCAATAAATAATATATATTTTAATGATATTAAAGGTTATATATGTAAATCATAAATATGTTGAAAGATTTATGAGAATAATTAAATTATTAAATTAAAACTTATAAATGAAATGCTAGAAATGAAATGCTTATAATTTAGATGAATATACTAAAAATATGATTAATGGTATGAATAGATGGAGAGCATAATTCTACATTTACTTATACAAATAAAATTTAATTATTTAAACATATTTATAGAGTAAAAATGATTAGGTTACATGCATATTAGTAGGATCATAGTCTAAATGTAGTAATGAATAAAGTGAGATTGATAATTATAAACAATATTATTAAAGAATTTAACTTGATTTAGAAAATAGACAATGAATATTAATGAATGTGGCGTCAAATAATAAAAGTATATGTAAGTATGTAAAAAATGAATAAAATAAAAGCATTCTTTAATATTGATTCTCGATATTTTATTCATAGAATTTCAATTAAGGAAAGATCGTTAAAGGGAAGGAGATTGAAGGAAAGCGCAGTGCGTGGGTAATTATGTTTTACATTTATGATAAAAATATTTTTAATTTCTTGTGATGAAATGCATGTTTATATGATTATGAATTTTTCTGCATGATTGTGATTTTTTTCCTATTTCTTGTAAATTGTGATGTAATTTTTATTCTTGTGTTGAATAATACTTGCATGTGACATCGTATTATCGTCATTTTATAAAATTAAGCGATTCTTATTAGTTATGAATTAATATGTATATCTTGTATAATTGTATCTATAAATGTGTATGTTGAAAGTAAGTTCACATTTGTAATCTTTTGGGATGTGCATGCAAAAAAATGATAATGAATGATAATGGCTACTTATCCTTTGGATGAGATTTGGTAAAGGTTTAGACGGTGACTCCTAAAATGGATGATAAATGTAAAAGTAAAAGTTCACACGAAATGTTTATCTGTACCTACCTCCCATATATTTGATTATTTGAGCAATTTCTTTTTATACGTATTTATAACAAATATTCTACATGCTTTTATAATGTAACGGATAATTATTTACTTTTATTGATTATTAGTTTAATTTTTTTTAGTGCAATCTGTAAATGGTTGATAGAAGGAAAGGTTATATTTATCTCAGAAAAGAGATGATAGATAATTATATGTTATGTTAAATTATATTTAAATTGTATTTTATATGAATTTTGTTATATACATATATATTGAATATTAAATAATTTGTGAATTATAATTTATATGATTAGAGATTTTTTTAAGATTGAAAATGTTAGGTAATGTTTTCTTTTATCCGTACCGTATTGGTATTCCAAGTTGGTCATGACAATCTTAATGGTGATTAATGATGGTTTAAGCTCTCAAATGAAGCCTTGGGAAAACATGATTTATCCATATAGTTATGCATGTTGTTGAATTCACCTTACATTATATGGTTTGAAAAATGAGAACTTGGTGCCAAGTTCATATCATGTTGGAGCTCCCAGATAAAATTCATCAAGGAGATCCTTAGAAGTGAGGACATGCAAAACCAATGAAATTAATAGTAGTTGAAATAGGTGAGTATGAAAATAGAAGTAAAACTTCATATCGCACAAAAGTGTAACCATCAAGCCAAAGTCTTGAGTCACTTTCACAGAACATATCTACGAAGGAATCTTACATGAACATTAGAAGTCAAAACTGAGAGCTTGGAACAACTTTAGATTAACAAGGAAAAGAAGCGAGACAAAGGGATTAGTTAAAAAAACAGTCAAATTTGATAACCTTTAAGAAAAACATTAAGATGCTAGTTGATGCAACTAATTAGAGCACCAATACATTTGAGAGAGAACCACCTCGATAAATATTACACAAGTTATCTAAATTGTATTTCTAAGCTAGGCTCAATACCCCATCTAAGCTATAAAAGTATGTTACTTGTGTTGCAGGCATTGAACAATAATGTGGACGATCAAGTTCTATTTATGAGATTGTCTGCTGTTGTTTACAAGCTCAAAATAAGTGTGCATAGAGAATTTTTATTATCAGTCTTATCTTATTTGGTTACCTATGGATGATAATGTCTATGTAAATGTTAGGGAGGTTAATTTTCATGCTCTAATTATTAGATATATGAGAAATTTACATACATATCACAAAATTCTTATTCATTTACATGTTTAATACCTAAAGTTTCATATTTATATTTATAACACCCTCTATTTATAACTACCATTGTGGGTCCCAAGTCGGATGTGAAAAGTGGAGGATTGTGATAGGTAGTGACAACCAGTAAAACTTGTCGAAATAACCATGACATGAATCCTTTAAATCATTGTGTTAATCTTGGGCGTCCCCCGGCGTATGTATGGCTGAATATAGTGAAAAATGTGCAGCATTTACATGGCAGGTCGATGTTAAATAAGCAAGGTTCTAACATTATTATGGGTGGATGCGGGCAAAAGTTAGTCCATGAAACTAGAATTAGGTTAGGATCTTGGAATATAGGTACTCTTACAGGTAAATTAATGGAATTAATAGATATTATGGTTCATAGAAAATAAATATTTTATGTGTTCAAAACTAAATGGGTTGGGGAGAAGGCCAAGGAGATTGATAGTTTAGGTTTTAAACTTTTAGTATTATTCAGGTAGAAGTCGAACTAGAAATGGTATAAATGTGATTATAGATAAAAGTTTGAAGGATAATGTAAATATTAATAGATGTGGAGATAGAATTATACTTTAAAGATTATTGTTGATCTAAGATTATCAATGTTATAAGTGTTTATGCTCCTCAAGTAGGTTTAGATGTAAGCTCAAAAGAAAAATTTTGGAATGAATTAGAGATATTAATACAAAAGATATCTCTTGAAGAAAAAAATATTTATTGGAGGAGATTTAAATGGACATATTGGTAGAGTGGTAGAAGATTTTAAAAGTATTCATGATGATTATGGATTTGGAGTATTAATGAAGAAGGTAGGGTATATTAGATTTTTGCCTATGATTTTGTAGTTCTTATCTTTATTTAAGAAAAGAGATGAACATATTATTACTTATAAAATGGATCTAAAACCAGATTGATTATTTTAATGAGAAAAATAGATCGTTTAGATTGTAAAGATTGTAAGGTCATTCAAGTGAAAGTTTAAGTGATTCGATTGTTAGTTTTAGATTTTATGATGAAAGATTATAAGAGGAAAAATAAATCAAATTGTCTAGGATTAGATGGGGACACTTAAAGAACAAATAAAAATTTTTTAAGCAATTCTGAGAACTTAGAATTTGAGATGTTTATAAAGAAATTTAATATTATGTAAAAAAGTATGAAGTGAAATTAAGCAAGTTCTTAGAAATGAATCAAAAGAAAAAGCTTTTAATAAAATAGTTGGTGGTAGAGTCGAGTGTGTGAAAAGAAAAAGATAAAAATAAGTATTGTTATAAAATTTGATTTAGATGTAAAACTTGGAGAATTGGGAAAGATATAAAGTGGCTGTAGAGATTAAAGCGATATATGATCTGAAAATTTAGTTTTTAGTGATTTATCTGATAGATTAGATCTAAAGAAAGTGAAAGATGTATGTATAAGTTAGCCAACAAAGAGATAGGAGAAGTAAACTAGTTCAAGTGAGGTGTATTAAGGATGAAGATAATAAAGTGCTTTTAGAAAATGATATTGAAAATAGGTAGATGAGATATTTTGATAAACTTTTCAATGAAGGATCTGAATGTACGATTGATTTTAGCAACCTACCACAAAAATAAGAATTTTATTTTTATCATCGTATTAGTAAATCGAAGTTAGAGAAGCTTTAAAAAAATGAAATGTGGAAAAGCGATAGGACGATGATATTTCAATAGAAGTGTGGAAATGTTTAGGAAATCGAGAATTTCTTGGCTTACAAATCTTTTAATGTTATTTTAAAGACTAAAAGATGTCGGATGAGTGGAACAAAAGTTTGTTGGTTCTCATATTTAAGAATAAAGGTGATGCACAGAGTGTGCAAATTATAGAGGAATTAAGTTAATGTGTCATACATTAAAATTATGGGAGAAATAGTGAGCATAGGTTACGATGTGATACAAAGTTTCTCTGTGTTTGGTTTCATGCAGTAGATCTACTTATGGATGTTATACATTTGTTAAGAGGATGGAGAAGTATAGAAAGTAAGAGGATTTATATATGATATTTATTGATTTAGATAAAACTTATGATAAAGTTTCAAGAGATGTTCTTTGGAGAGTTCTAGAGCGAGAAAAGAGTTAATATTGGTTATATTCAAGTAATTAAGGATATGTATATAGAGTTGTTACTTGCATCCAAACAAGGAGGATTGACAAAATATTTTCCCATTTGATTGGATTACATCAAGGATCGACTTTAAGCCCTTATCTTTTTTGCTTTAGTTATGGATGTTCTTAGGCATTTACGGAAGATGTACCTTGGTGTATGCTTTTCTTGATGACATTCTTCTTGTTGATAAGATTAGAGAGGAGTCAAGAGAAACTTGAATTATGGAGGTCAACATTAGAGTGGGTTTTAGTTTAAGTAGATCTAAAGCGAATATATGGAGTGTAATTTTAGTTGTAGAAGTTAGTGATAGTGTTGTGACATTAGGTGAACAAGTCATTAATAAGAGTGGCGATTGAGATATTTAGGCTCTATTGTTCAAAATGATGGTGAAATAGATGGAGATGTTATTAGTAGAATTCAAGTTGGATGGTTGAAGTGGAGGAGAATGCATTTGGCTTTGTTGTGTGATAGAAAAGTTCCACTTAAACTTAAGGAAAATTTTATAAGATGGTGGTAAGACACTGCTGATGACTTATGGTGCGAATGTTGGCTAATAAAGAGAAGCATAAAGAAGTGTTACGAGAGATGAGGATGCTCGAATGGATGAGTGGTTTTACTCTTAGAGATAAAATATGAAATGAGTATGTTGGAAAAAAGTTGGAGTAGCTCAGGTGGCGGATAAGATTAGAGAGTCGCCTTAGATGGATTTAGCCACATAAAGCGTCGGTCATCAGATGACTTCAGTTAGGAGAGTAGATGCATTAGATTTGCCTTATGTTAAGAAAGGTAGAATGAACTAAAAGACTTGGTTAAGATATATAAAAAATGACCTTAGTATACTTGAATTAAATGAGAATTTGACACATAATAGGACATAATGGAGACGAAGGATTCATATAGCCGACCCCACTTAGTGGATAAAGGCTTGTCGTTGTTGTTGTTGTTGTGATAATGTTATTTTTTATGTAATATTAAGGATTTAAGTTTAATGTATGTAAATGCTAAAGTTTGGGTGTTATATATGTAAATAAATAAGAGTTGTATGATATGTATATAGATTCCCCTAGATATAATTTAGAAAAACAAATGAATGCATCTTTCTAGATTATTTTGTCTTTAATTATATTTTCATTTTATCTAATATATATATTTTTGAGCACTTTGTATAGTAATGATTTGTATGGTTTGTCAAATTATGCATTTTACATGTATGGCTATATGTAATTGACTATATATGACCAATGTCATTATGAGCATCGCATTCTACTTAGTGTGATGTTATTGAGTTGTGCAGAGAACATGAGATGGCTTCAATTTGATTATAGATTTTCCCCACCTCCTTGAGCAATGTATGCTCATCCTTATACACATAATATACGGGCAATGTACTAGCAAGCCATCCAACTGGATCATATGATTGTTTATGCAAACCACATTCAAGTCAGAATATGTTAAAATATAGCAATCTTATCAAACACAAGAAATATGTTTTGTTTAACAATTGATTGCCTTCTAAGTATGATAGCCCATTGACACATTTGTCATCAAATTTGTAAGCTTTTTTAGTATTCTTTAGAAATTATCAATCATCAAAACATGATCTTCAATGTATTATTTTATTAGTTGATAAGTATATACAATTGTTCAGTAATGATATCCCATGTCACCTCCATATTCGAAGAAATAAAAATTTCTAACCATACTTCGAGGATGTCATTGATGTTGATGACGATGCACGTTATTCTAATGTTATTCCATAGGAACATCAAAATCACTATCATAAGGGGTTTCCACTCTCAAAACGCCATGGTTGTAGCCTAGGGTGATAAACAATTTTTATATGTAACACCATTAAGGAAGACTTAACTATATTTATGTGTGCAATGGAATGGACTTTAGAAGATATAGGTTTTAGAGTTCGACCTAATATTCTTAGTAGTGATATGCAAACATACATAAGCTCGACACTTTTAGAGGCTACTATTATCATTGTTGTGATTTTCATAGTAGAAAGAAACAAAAAATATAACAATGCACAATTGATGTATAATCATTGTCCAGCATAGCTTATAAAGGTTTTTAAGATGCAATTTGGAATTTGTAATGAATGATTTCAAGTTCTAATACTTGAGCAATAATGTTGTTAGCAAATATGAGGAGATATTATCACTGCTTCAGCAATCTCATTATTCTTATAAAACTTCATATCAAGATATCATGGCAACAATATATATGCTAATATCCCAATCAAAGATGAGAGATGACCAGAATTTATGAGAAATAGAGGTAAATGATGATGATGACCCTAACTTAAAAGCTTTAGATGAATAGCTAATTCAAAATGAAGTATTGTAACATAAAATATAACAACAATTTGGAAAACATTAGCAAGAAACTCATTTATATACTTAGTTAAAACAAATAGCATTATATTTGTTCTCTTATTAATCTTGTTAAAACCAAATTTAGAAACAACTTGACACTCATCATTCAAGGGGTTGCACAATACAAGGAAAATTTATGTTGTTTGTATTAACTAATAAATATAGTTTTAGCATTACTAATGTTATACAATTATTGGTGATTAGAGTATTTTATTAATTAATTATTAAAGTCTAAACATAACATTACACTTCTTACCCAATGAATGTGTTGTTGTTGTTGCTACTACCCCCCATGTGCTCAATCTAACACTTTATGATCTTATAATCATAAAGTTTTCCGAGATTTGATGAACTCTTATTGTGGGTGAAGGCCAAGACTCCACAAAACCTAGGATACCACTCAAATGTATTGTATAAACACATCCACACGCTAGAAAAGACCTTCAGACGAGTTGAAGAATATCAAAAACTATATATAAACCATCAAGTTGATAAGTCTATGGAATTGTATGAACAAGTGGAAGAGGATTATGTCAAAATTGCAATCATTCTCTACGTTGCTTTTGCTTTATTTTCAATATTTTGTTTTATGTTTGAATACAGAATGTATTCATAGTGGTAATCATTATCTACTTTTAAATGAAAAACTTATAAGGGCATATTTTGTGATGAGGCTATTGAATTAATGTTAATTGCTTAATATTATGGGATACAAAAATGGTTATGTAATTTACTCATTGCGGTTTAAATAATTGGCATACATGTACTTATAAGGTTTTATTAAATAAGCTACTACTCTTTGTGAATGAGATATGAGTTCATTGATTTAAAAATTAATTATCTGAAATAACAAAAACATTATAATTCTAACCAAAGGTCTAGAGATTTAATAAGATTTAAGAATTGAACAAACAACTATATTTGAAGATACATACCATTGATTTACTAAATTGTAAGTAGGATTCATCAAACCTAGATTTAATCAATTGTAATTTGAACCAAAGAGACTCTATACTTTGTAAAATAGTGAACATCAATTTTTTTTGCATGTAATAGCATGAACTATTAACCATTGAGATATTGTCCACTTTGGCCTTATAATCACATTATTTAATTTCATTGTAACTTCATAGGATGTCACCCATCCCATAAGTGCTCCCATACAAATACTTAACTTTAGAGTTTTTAATGAAATTACAATATTATGCCAAAAGGCACTTGATACTTAGAGTTTAGCTCAATTCTGTTTAAGGGATTTCACAATCTCTCTCGTTTAAGTAATTGGCATCCTCGTCAATATCCTTAACCTATAATCATCCATCAAACAAAGAGGATTCTAGAGGTAGCCCCTACGAGTTCAAGAGGTGGCTCCTATTATGTATCACTTTGTTCCATCTAAGATTTGAGTGGTGGATCTTTATTATGTGCAATGCTTAGTTCCCATCTTCAAGCTGGTGTAATGCTCTGATACAATTTATAACAGCTCAAACTCTTAACCATTGAGATATACTGTCCACTTTGACATAATGGCCTTATGATTCTGTCTAAATGATAAAACTTCTCAAGAGACCACCCATCTCTAGAGTGCTCCAGTAGAAGCACACTTTAGAGTTTCTAATGAATTTCAAATTATTACACCAAAAGTAGTATTAATGTTTAAGAATTTAGCGTCATTCTACATAAGGGGTTTCACATTGCACTTGTTACGTACATCTACCCCAGGAGCTATTCAGTATGACACTTTGACGAAGAACAGCTGCATTAGATTAAAAACTATAAAAACAGTGATGAAGGCTAAAAAAGAGCAATTGAATACGATCATACAAGAGAAAATTTGTGCAGAACACGTCAAAGCTTCACTGTCAGAATACTGCAAGTCAAAGTTAAAGAACAGCTTACTTGAGCAGGAATTCTAACAAGAATCGAGAAGAGGAAAACTGCAAAATTCCCAGAGATAGCGTAGCAGAGGACGATAAGCGGATTGTAAGAGCCTCCCTTTGTGGCCTTGCCCACCCATGCAAAGAAGACAAGATAGGGTACTGCAACTGATCCCTTGATGATAAGAACACCGGGGTTGTTTCCCGATCCCAGAAATCTGAATGCTAAGCACCTCAGCAAGGATCCCGACCAAACCCACAAGAACGAGATGAAGAAATCTGAAGCAATGAGGCGAAGCCGAGGCATAATCGACAAAATCGGTTCTTCTTCCATTCAAATATCCCCGTCGTCTTTCCCCTTATTCCATCTCCGACAATGATTTCGAGTTTTTTGTCACATTCCAAGCGCCGGCATCTGCGTGCAAATAATATTGCTTGGCGGCTGCTAGTGAAGTGAGTAGGCTTCAGGTTCGAAGCAAACTCGTGAAGTGTTCCAGGCGATTTTTTTTTTTTTTTAAATAATTCAAGTAATATTACCCCCAAAAGAAAATTAATTCAAGTAATAAAGAGTTTAATTAAATTAATATATTTTAAAGAAAATTTGATTTTATATAACTCATGATAATTATAAAATAATAATATTTATTTACTTATCTAATAGTGGTTGAAAAAAGTGAATTTCGTTTTAAATTTGAATGATTATAGCATTTTTTAAATTAGATATTTATTTTATTTAATAAAATTTAAGTACTATATATTTAAAAATTATAATTTATATATTAAATATGTAAATACAAATGCGTGATGTGTATATAAATCCTCTAAATATAACTTTATTATATATGCCTCCTAATGATAAGATTTAGAGAACTATTTTTTGTGTTTATATTCTTAAAGAATATATTTAAAAAAATTTTAAGATTAAAATATCTCAATTATTTAGGAGCCGTTTGGGATCACTTTTATTTTTTAATTTTTATTTTATGTTTTTATTTTATTTTATTTATATTTTTTTAAGTGAAATATGTTTTGTGGTTATTATTGTTTTAAAAACCCTCAAAACATCTAAAAATTATTTTCACTATTTTTAAAAAATAATATTATTTATTTTTTAAAATAAAAAAGAATAACACATAAAAAACACATTAAATAAATATATTTTTTAAATATTATAAAAATAAAAATACAAAATATAAAATAAAATTGATCTCAAACAGTCCCTTAGTAATTCAAATGAACAAAATAAGAAAAAATAGTGCAAAATAAATTTTGCAACATTGTGCAAATATGTTAAAAAAATGATAATGGCAGTGCTCAAATGATTTATACAATACAATATCCTAATAATTATGTGCAAAAAAAAATCACCTAAAATTAGCTTTAAGATGAAATAGATAAGAAGCAAAAATATTCTAAAATATATATTCAATTATTACTAGTCATAGAAATCTTGAAAACAAATGAGTTTCTCGATTATTCTTCTTTCTAGCAACTTATCTGTCTTTGAAGATCATTATGTATGTGTAATCAACCTACATTAAAGTTTCATGATTATGAATTTATCTATTTTAATCATCATCTCTTTTAAAATTAGTGATGATGTTCATTTTATTATTTAGGTTTTTATACAATGTTCACACTATAAATCCAATTGTTTGAAAAAAGTTCAAATATATAAGGTAATATTCGAATAATATTTGAGATATGATTTAAACGTGTTTCAAGCAACATTAAAATGTTGTTTGAACAAGATTTCAATATGATTTAATCATGATTTAAGCATGATTTAAAGATAATTGGAAACTTAAAACAAGATTTAAGTAATGTTCAAGCAAGGTTTGAACCTTACTCAAGCAATATTTGAATATACTTCGAATATAGTTCAATCACAGCTTAAACTTGATCTAATCATTATTTATGCCATTTTGTTTAATATTTTTATAGTGTTGACTCATTTAAAGTAAACGAAGGTTAAAATATATATAATTTTTTATAACTTCTATAAATCTTAATATTTTAAATTTGATGTTGAAATATTATAAAATATATAAAGATAAATAGTTTTATCATTCTTGTTGCTAGAAAAAAAACATAGAGTAAAAGTTTATTTAGCCATGTCAAAACACACACAGATATTTAAAGAGTAACAAGAAAACTCAAATTTTCACATGGAAAACCTCAAAAGAGGGAAAATCACGGCCTAGCAGAAAAGCTTCCACTATGCATCTGGAGAGTACAAAATCTTCCATAACCGGGATTACAATTGTATATGAAAGGAACAACAACTATGTAGTCACGCTCGTGTGGTAAAGAATTTAGTGGTAGCAGATGATGGTGAATGAACGACCATCACGGGTCATCATGATGGAGACCCAGAGGTTATGGCGAGGATCGGCGCGACGGCCGGCGTCGACCATCGAGTGTGGCACGATGGTTTGGAGGATCTTCAAGCTTTAGGGCTCTCTCCTCTCTTTGCTCCCCTCATATGAGGAATGAGGTTATTTATGGAGAGAAGTGGCCTCTCAGAATATATGCAAAACTCATACCACTCCACTTCATCGGACGACTTAAAATGATCCATTTGATCATTTGATGTATTTTAAATATTTGAATGCTCAAATGAAGTCGAAATCTTGAGATTTTAGGCTTGTTAGATCTGGCTCGTCAAGACGCTCGATTTGACTATAAACACTCCATGTTTGAGAGTTTTTTAGGGGTTTAACTGATATCCCAATGTTTCCAATGATATTTTAAGTTCTTGATTTCGTCGCTTCAACTTTGGATCGCTTGCCTTTAACGTAAGATTCGCGTCGAGTAGAATTTTCAATGTTATCTCCTATTTTTTGGATGACATTATCTCAATCATCCAAAAATATATACGCATATTAAAATAACAAATTCTTCAATGAAATTTGAGTCATTTAACCACACAACTTGAGAGAACAAATCTTCATATAAGCACAAAATTATGATGGAAGCGATGCGTGGGTGTAGGGTATGCACGAGATTTCGAGACTGAGTCATCCCAGCCCTGGAACTGGCAGCTTTAAAGGCCTACCTGGTAAAAGCTGCATGTAGCATGGGTTATGTGGAAGTTGCGCGGTCAGTTTTGACGATTTATTATCCTTTTGCCTAGAATGGTCTATAAAACCCCAGGGCAAGTGGGAGAAGGCGCAGCTTCTTCAACGCCTAGTGCTTTTTTCTTCTTGAGTGAGGTCGTGAAGGTGATCAAGGCTCAGTAGTTCATATGGTTTCCCTCGAAAGAGGTGTCCGATCTGATGGATCAAGGAGATCAAGACTGTTCATATTAAAGGCTCCGCTTTTCCCTCGAAGAGGTGTCAACTGACCTCCGACCGAAGGTTTGGAAGCGATCAAGACCAGTTCAGAAGACTCCAATTTTCTCGAAAGATGTGTCAACGACCTCGCCTCGGACCGATTTTGAGGCGATCAGAAGTGAGAAATTAGATTTCTTCAAATTTCGATGGATGGTTCAATGGTAATTGCCAAGATGGCGTGGAAGCGTAATTAGGAGCCGCCATTTGAACAACTCGAAAAGTTTAGGTGTAATTTCGTGGCATCATTGGAGAGGAATAGTTTATCTGTCTCTCTCCCCCCTTTTTTTTGATCTCATATGTATGAATGTCCTTTCATCGTGAAAAAATTCTGCATGTCCCCATGAGAGTCGAAAAGGGTATGCCTGGGTGAGTGAGTATTCACAAAATTTTTAGATTTATATCATTTCTCCCCTTTACTTATTTATTATGTATTTTCAGTGGTGATGGCGAGGAAAACCCATAAGATGGCAAACGATATACCATCTCTTGTCACATCGATAGTTTAATGGTATTGTAGAAATTTTATTTCCAATAATGATTGTTGCTAAGAGGTCCGATCGAGCTGCTCACCTCACCGGATACTTCACCGCTTCGAGATGATTCTTCGTGGACTGTGATTCCCTCGCTCCGATGATGAGATCTTCAAAACATGTGGTGTACTTTGTCATAATTTTATTTCGGGCTTTAGTGGTCATCGCCGCTTAACGTCTTCTTGAGAGCGTTACTTTGAACATCAAATACTTGTGTCGAATGTGTAGATTCACATGGGATGCTCAAGGACGTATTTTATCGCTATAAAGAATTAGATAGAATTTTTAGCACGAGATCCGTCTAAAAATTGGTCTAATGGATTCTTTTTTGTGAAAAATGAGTGGGGCCTTCCTGAGAGATGGTGAAGATTGAATGACCTTCCAGATCCATTACTGATTGAAGAGAATGAGATCTTGACAACTTTTAATGTTCCTGATATATAAAGCTTACAGCATGAGTTGCGTCACATTAGCAAATATATAGTTGAAGATAGAATGTTCAAGTTTGGCCTTTCCATACGTGGAGATCTCATTCTTTCCACTAAAGATGTCAAGTAAAGGTGATGAAAGCATATTCATAGATTCTTTCAAGAAGCCCCACCAAATCATAATGTTTCTTCCCTAAAAGAAGAAGACATGTCAAGTGACTACGTTAGATATCTCTGAAGAAGATGTTCGCCCCTGGCATCCGAGAGTTTAGTTTCAACTCATGATGGGGAGTTCATTTCCACATTTATGAAGAGGTGTTAAATCACATATGCACTAGGCCAACGAAAGGATGAATTGGTACGTTGTCTTCTTTTCTTTCTTCTTTTATTCTTTTCCTCCTTCTTTTCTTTTGTGTAATATTTATGATGGTTTTTTTTTCTTTATAGGTAACTCAAACATTAGGGTTGATGGCTCATTTGGGTGTCTCTTTAGAAAGTGGAATCGAATTTGTGAAGGTAAAATATCCGAAGGCGATATGAGAAAAGATGAGTGCTAAGGCCAAAGAAGTGGCGACTTTGGAGGATCAGCTAACCGGGTGCAGAACTGAGCTAGCGAATATGTCGACTTCTCTTTCTCTCAGGTCGGAGGTGAGCGACGCGTGATGATGATTGAGGTGAGGACATAAGAAAGAGAAAAGACTCAAGACACTTGCAGTGGAGAAGGGAGCTCTTGAACTAGAGAATAAAGCATTACAAAATCATCTTTCTGAGAAGGAGCATATAATGTCAGAAGCGGAAGTAAATGAAATCTTCTTAAAGGCAGTGGAAGACTTTAAAAACTCCTCGGCTTATCGCGGTATAATCCAGGAAGCTCGTAATCATATTCTTGATGTCAAAGTGAAGGACTTGGAGCATCAATGTTTAGAAGAGGGCTTCGTCCGAGGGTTCCTAAAAGGAATCCGCTTGGTACCCGCAAGACCGGAGCTAGAATTAAGGATCTATCTTCCAACCAAGTATCAAGACTCTTCGCCGATTCGGAGATGAAGGAGTGAGAGTGAGCTCAAGGGAGCATCTCAGTGGAGGACGCTGATATCATGCAGTATCAGTTGTGGATGCCCCCTTTTTTATCTATGTATTGTTATTAGTGTATATCAGAATCTTGATTCTTTCTTATATCAGCATGTTAATACTGTCAATGAAATTTTATTTATTTTTTTAGATGATACGCTCTTGTTTTATTTTTACCTATCCGGGGTAATTGGTCGGAATATTATTCGATGATGCTAACCTATACGGATGAGGTTGAATTGAATCCACTGAGGATTTTTGACCAATCCGAGGTTGTTTGTCAAAATGTTACTGACGTTAACCTGTATGGAAGAGGTCGAGATGTCCACCAAGGACCTTTTGACCTATCATATCAAAAGTGTTACTTTATGACGTTAACCTATATGAAAGAGGTGGACGCCCACCAAGGACCTTTGACCTATCCTGTATTAGCCAAAGTGTTACTTGACTTCTTACTTGTATAAAAGAGGTCCGATCAAGTTCGCTTGGGATTGATTATGCCCCGATTGAGATATAATGTGAGTTGTATATTTCTCAAGTAGGATGATTAAATGAAGAAGAAATAAGCTTGTAAGAAAAAAACTATAAATTTATTACTCTGATAAGTTCGGTGATACAATCATAAGACGATTTTAACAAGGATATGAGTTTCAAGAGGAAATGATGACAACAATAATAAGTCTTTATCCCACTAAGTGGGGTCGGCTACATAAAGAGGAAATAACAAACGAGATAAAGTAAAAGTTGTAACAATTATGCAGTAGGAATTACTGATAATATTTTTGGAGATTCTCAGTGTTCCAAGTTCGAGGTAAAGTTTTTCCTCGATCCTCGAGCTTGAATGTTTCGGCTTTAGCCTATAATCACATATGGGTCATCCCAAAGAGGTGAGAGTTTATTACGTTAAGAGCCTTTGCGCGGCCGAGACTGGACACCAAGTCACGAGATACGCGGACGAGATTTTACTCTTCTGAAGTGACGAAGCTACCCTTGGTGATAGAAGCAACCGGCAAGTGTCACGAAGTTTCGGGAGTAGGTCCGTGGTGTGTCAAAAGTTTTTCTTCTTACCATCATGATCAATAATTGAACTCTTGACTCGAACTCGAGCATTCACCTCGGTGATACTTATACAAACACAAGTTATATGGTGTCTCACTAGTCGGGATGCGCGATGTAGTGTGGTAAGCCCAAAGAATATTAGAAAGCTCATCAACACATTGCCCCCGGGCCTTCTCAAGATGTGTTTTTAGTCTTTTGAGTATAGTCCTGTTGGTAACTTCAGTCTGCCCATTAGTTTGAGGATGTGCTACAGCCATATACAGTAATTGATATGAAGATCTTTGTAAAAGGACGTAAAGGCTTTTCCAAGAATTGGGTTCCGGTCGCGATGATCTTTGCACAATCGACATACAATATTTTTCAAATAAATTATTTAGCATTTGCGGATGGTCTTCGATGATGATAATCCTCAATCGAGCAAAAGGTCCACGGGCTTTGAAGGGATGAGAGCTTTGTATGCATGTGAGAGAGGTTTGAGTGCAACCGACAACTTTCACATTTTTTTGTAAACTGCCTCTTCATCATAGGCCAATAGAACCCTTGCCTTTATAATTTCCCTTCCTCCTAGTGTTCTCCACATATCCCAGTGAACCTCTTAATGTGTCGGCCTCTAAAGGTGAGAAACATTTGAGGTCTGAGAAAAGCTCGTTTGTATCATCCTCAAGAAAGTTTGAAGTTTGTCTTCGGAGACGAGTTGCAGAAGTTGGGTCTTCAGGAAGGGTTTCTTCTTGTAGAAAAGATATGATGGGGTCCAACGAAGAATGTTCCTTTATCTCTTTAATTGCCTGAATTACCCATGGCTCTTCGATACTAGGAAAATGTATTTCTTCAACATGCATTCTTTTAAATAGATCCCTAGTAGTAGATGTAACAAGATTAGCGAGAGCGTCAGCTCGAGTATTCTTCTCTCGTAGTATGTGAATGATTTGATGTGTCTGGAAATGGGCAAGAAGAGACTTCACCAAGTGGAGGTATCAGGTCACCGAGGATTATGAGTATTAAAGTTTCCCTCAACTTGGGAGGCGACAAGTTGAGAGTCGGTATCACTAAGTCTTGAGCTTCACATTCAATGGTCTCAACCCGCCATGAGCCTCATATTCACCCATATTATTAGTTGCAGAAATTTTAGGCTAAGTCCATACTCTAAGGTATTCACTGGGGAAATAAGTAAGATTCCACTGATTACTTCATGAAGCTTCATCAACATGAGGGTCCACCGAGGAGATGAAAGGCATGTAGATAGTTTCTCCGAGTTGGGAGCATTCCACTATAAAGTCTCAAGTACTTGAGACTTTATAGGATGAGGTAGAAAATTTATATCAAACTCTCTCAATTCTACAGATCACTTGATTAACATCCCAGATGCTTCTGGTTTATGTAGGATGAACCTTAATGATAAATGAGTGTAAACGCCGATAGTATGAGCTTGAAAGTATGGACGCAATTTTCATACTGAGAAAACTAAAGCCAGAGCCACCTTATCTGCAAGTGGATAACGACTTTCTATATCGGAGAGAATTTTGACATATAAGAATTGGTTATTGTATCTCATTCTCTTCTTGCACTAAAGCGAGCTTATGGAAGAGACTGAGATATAAGTATAACATCTCTGAATAGGCTTGAATAGTAAAGGTGGAGATGCTAAATACTCCTTAGTTGCTCAAAAGCGGTGACATTCATCAATCTACTGAAAATTATTATTTTTAGCTCCCTTTAATATTTTAAAGAATGACAAGTATTTATCCCCAGAACGGGCTAGGAAGCGAGATAACGCAACAATTCGTCCATTCAAACGTTGAACTTCCTTGATATTCTTTGGAAGAGTCATATCTTTGAGAGCTTTGATTTTTTCGGGGTTGGCCTCTATCCCACGGTGGGTTATCATGAATCCAAGAAATTTTTCTAACGTAACCCCAAAAGCACACTTTGTTGGGTTAAGTCGCATGTTGTAACATCGAAGAAGATTAAAGCATATTTTTAAGTCAGAAATATGCTATGATTCTTCCAAGCTTTTCACTAACATGTCATCCACATATACCTCTATTGTGCGGCCCAATGGTCTTTAAAAAATCTTATTCATAAGGCGTTGATAGGTAGCACCAGCATTTTTTAATCCAAATGGCATAACTTAGTAACAGTATAAACCTTTATATGTTTGAAATGTTGTAGCTTCTTCATCCATCGGATTCATTTTTATTTGGTTATAATCAGAGTAAGCATCCAAAAAACTGAGCATTTGATGTCCAGACGTAGCATCAACCAATTGTTCAATTTGAGGAAGAGAAAAACTATCTTTCGGGCAAGCCTTATTAAGGTAAGTGTAATCAATACACGTTCTCCTTGTTTCATTTATATTTCTTATCCATGATAATATTTAGCGTGGCAATGAACACCCCGCCGCGAAAGCGAACTTCTTTCAAACGAGACGCTTTGGATGATTTTGAATGTTGGATCGGGGAGCATGACAGACAATGCATATATTACAAGCAAAAGATGTCTTCATTTCGCGCAGAAGTATGTGTATTTTGTTCACTTGAGAGCAAAGATCCCACTTGTACTTCTTCATCTCAACATTAAAATCGCAAGGTCATAGAAGGAAGGTCATGAGCTTGGTTCGAGATAATATGATTGTGTTATATGTTAATTTTCATACCACTCCAACTCCAATGGGGTTGAAATTTCATCTTAAGATGAGATCAAGTGACGCAAAAATTGATTGGAGGGGCCTTTCAAAGATAACGTTATATCCGAATCTAACTTGACCACCATAATTTGATTAAATGAGCCATTTGTCGAGGAAATTTACTAAGGACAGAAGGGTGATTGTCCCTACATTATCAAACCACAATGGTCCTACAAGGGTTGGAGCTTTTCCTAACAGCCTATGTTAAGAAACGTGGAGTAAAATAAGACATGAACTCCCATTATCAATCAAAATTCTCTTAACATTATAGCATGGGTCACATCCCTACCGATGATAAGTGGATTTTGATGAGGAACATGTACTCCTTCTAAGTCCGAGTCATTAAAAGTGATGAAATGATTAGTACGAGACTTCTTTAACTCCGACTCTTCATAGATGGTAATGAGAACTTTATTAGATATTATTGATCCTCCTGCGATTGTTTCAATTTCTCCAACTGTTTGATGATTGTTTTGTTATTTTTGTGATGATTGTCTTGGTTGCCCTTGGAGGTTTGTTTGAGTCGATTGATTCTTCACAAATCGACAGATATCCTGCTAAATGAGCCTCTCAATTTATTCTTTGAGTTGTTTGCATGCCTCGAGTATGTCCACGACTTGATGGAAGTGATAATATTGCTCGATTTTCGAATTTGGTTTTGGATGCCACTTGATATTTTCTTCATCTCGAATAGCCATTGGGAGGTTAACACGAGATGTTCAACAACGTATTCCTTTTCGTCGCGGATTCACGCCGTTGATATGGGTCATGGAGGAGATCACATTGTCTTGTTTCTTCTTTTGATAGGAATGTCGGTCCGCATTCCACGAGGTGCTTTATGTTTTCTTAAATTGCTCAAATTATTTGCGATGGCGTAATATAGCCTCATCAGAGATTTGTGCTTCCACGATGAAACCAAGTCACATATGAGCGACCGTGTCTGACAGTGACAAAAAGGCCCTGACGAGTCCTCTAAGGAAAACTCCTCTTAATAGTCTAATCTAGATATTTAGCGAGCTTCTAAAGAGAACCTCTGAAAGTATTCCTTAAGTGATTCACCCTCATTCTGATGAATGCCGGAGAGATGTGAGGAATCTTTAATGATCCTCCTGTTTGCAATGAACTATTACACAAAAATCTTGGCAAGTTCGTCAAAGGTACATATAGATCCCCTTGGAAGGGAGTAGAACCAAGTACGAGCTTGCCCTTTGAGGGTAACGGGAAAGACGACAAAGCGGTGTCGAGCGCTTGGATATGCATAGTCGAATGGTCGATGTGTTCATATGGGTCACGCCCCATCATAGAATCAATGCTCGGAAGCTTGAAACCCAGAATAGGATGTTGGAGAATAGCGGTTAAAGGTGAAGATTTCCTCATAGCCGGAGAGGGAAGATGATTGTCTTGAAGGTGAAATGCATTAAGCGTCATAATTCGCATGTATAACATGATGGGGTCAACAGATGAGAATGTGTCAAGCTACCACAATAATTGGTGATTAGAGGCTGAGCGCACGTGATGGATGAGTAGAACTAGTGTCAAAGAGATCAAGATCGCTAGTGGAGGAACTTCATTGTTAAGGAGATCGACATTTTGACCTCCCGCGACTAACAATCGATCTTGGGGGAGGTGTGTTTGCCATGGTAATGGCCGTTGTGTTCCTCTCAAAAGTTGGATCATCTCAGTTTGAGACTCTTCCATTCGGCAGACACGATCTTCTAAATATATCCCTGTCGCGCCTTCACCACGTGGTCACGCCTATAGAGGCGAGAAGCATCCTTGGTTCAAGGATTGATTTTGAGAGTGACTGAGTTGAGCGGGAGGCTCGTTGGGCGCCTATCCATAATGCGGGTGTTCACAGAAATTATGATTGATGGGTTCTTTTCCCACAGACGATGCCAAACTGTTGCATGCTAGAAAACCAATTGCGGTAGAGTAAAAGTTTACGCCTTAGCTATGTTGTGAAATCCAGTACACACACAAGTATTTAAAGAGAGAACAAGAAAACTCCAGAAAATTTCACGTGGAAAACCTCAAAAAGAGGGAAAACTATGGGGCCAAGCCCAAGAAAAGCTTCCACCATGTATCGTTTGAGTACAAAATCTTCCCATAACGATTACAGAATTGTATATGAGAAAGGAACAACGACTATGTCACGTCAGTGGTAATAATTGCTTGATAGATAGATGGTAAACAACGAGAACAATGACAACGATGAAGGTCGCCATGATGGAGACCGCGAGGGTTGACGACGAGGATCGCAGAGCGACCGACGGGCGACCGGCGGCGGTGGTTGACGATCGTCGAGTGGTGACACGATTGTGCTTGGAGGATCTTCAAGCTTTAGGGCTCTCTCCCCTCTCTTGCTTGGGCTCCCCTCATATGAGAAATGAGGTGCTATTTATAGATTGGAGGAGTGACGTCTCTGTAAATACATGCAAAACCCATACCACTCCACTTCATCAGACGACTTAAAAAATGATCCATTTGATCATTTGATGTATTTTTAATATTTTAATGCTCAAATGAAGTCGGAATTTTAAGATTTTGGGCTTGTTAGATCCGGCTCGTCGAGACGCTCGATTTGATTATAAACACTTCATGTTTGAGAGCTTTTTAGGGGTTTAACAGATATCCTAAAGTTTCCAATGATATTTTAAGTTATTGATTTTGACCAGTTTCAACTTCGGATCAGTTTGCTTTTAACGTCAAGATTGCTTCAACTAGTAGAATTTTCAGTGTTATATCAATTCTAAATGAATAATAGTGCAACACACGTACATTAGATGTGTGTGTGTCGACCCATATGTCAACATGTATGCATGAGTGCATACATGTTGACATATGCGCCGAATTGCATCAAAATTTATGGCAGTGTACAACGACATAACGATTTTCAGTTAATTGCATACCTCGGTTACCAAAGATCAATTTATATGTACTTATGAAAAAATATATATTTATATACACTTGCTATAATTTAAGAGAAAAAGATAAAATTGATAGTGATATTTGAACATTATTAACCAAAAATATTCATTCCCTGCTAAGATATGTTGCACGAATAAGAAACATTAGTACAAAACTATCAACTATAATCTAATTAATGAACATGGAAATATAAAGATAGTGGCTAAACATAACGAAGAAGAAAAAACCACGTGTTTATAATTTCCAAATGAAGTCTTAACATGCAAGACAATGAAAGATATTAAAGATATGACATTGGAGGAATTCCTAGATTTGTTAACCCATTTACATCATAGGGAATGAACAAAATCTTCATCATTATAATTAATGTTAAAGTAGTTTGTGCTGGAAACATATGAAGATAAAAATAAATTTATCTAGCCTGGATCTCATATCAAATCATCAAGAATATTTAATCAAAAGCGTATCTAAGTTCATGGAAGAGCTATTGCTAGAATTTTGGTCTTTCACTTCTAAAAAGGTGTTCTTGAGAGAGAGAGAGAGAGAGAGAGAGAGAGAGAAAGAGAGAAAGAGAGAGCATTCTTTTTCACTCAAGATTAGATGTGAAAAAAATAAGAAACCATTTTTTAGCATTGGGACTATGACCCTAATTTATTTTAGTCCATCATTAAAATAAAATAAAATGTTTGGTCCCTACATATGATAATTTCATACAATATTAATAAGATGGCTCAAAAGCCCCAAATTAATTAATCTTTATTTGATCACAAAATTAATATGTTTAAAATAAGATAGCACAATATATAATTAAATATATATATCACATTCAAAAATTTTCAATAATTTGTGAATTAACTTGTTATTTTTCTAGTATACTTATTGAAATGAAAACATAATGAAGCATATTCAATGTCCTTGTGATTAACACCTAGGCACTAAATATATCCCTTTAGATTGCAAAATTGTATTCATTTTTATTAAGCCAATGAAGATCATTTGCATGAATTGAAAGACAAATAGAGATAGCTTTATCTCAAAAAGAAATTGAGAT